>VCCN01003920.1:3253091-3272958 GCA_006491835.1 Architeuthis dux
AGATGCTGAAGTGTAGAAGACGAAGAGAATATAACAAGATTTGAATAACATATCTAATTGGTTTGTCCTATGGACATTTGTCAGACATAATTCTCACTTATGAAGGTAAAACTTTAGAGGAGTTTGAATTCATTGATTTAATATCCATCAGCCAACAATATTACATCGTGTAAAATAAAACAGAGAAAGTTGAATAACTGCTTAAAATAGGTGCATCTTTTGATTTAAATTACAAAATTCTATTCAGAAACAAAATTGAACAAACATAATAAAAATAGTAAAATAGTCTGATAATATATCTCCATTGGTTTCATAGTCATAACTTAAACTATGTGATATTTTTAAGCAGAAAAAAGCTACGTATTTCCTAAATAAATATTATCTCTACAACGTTGGATTTATTTATTTGACAGTTATCGATGCTAACGGTTTGTTTTTCCTAACCTTCCCAACATTAATGGTATACACATATCTTTTATGTTGTGCAATATTCCTCAGACACCAATAATCATTTCTATTTGTGTGCGAGTGTCTATATGCCTGCATATATGGATACATATTTAATACAACCCCTGGCAAAAATTATGGAATCACCATGCTTAGAGAATGTTCACCAATGTCTTTTACTTCATTGCATATAAACAAATCACAGATGTGAAACAAAACAATTTTTGTTTAATAGCTGAACATTTTGGCTTCATGAAATATACCTTAAACAAACTAGATTAAATTATTTAAATTATCGGCATTTTCTTTTCCATATGAAGTAGAGGGAAAACTATGGAATCACTCAATACTGAACAAAAATAATGGTATCATCAACAATTACGTGTGTACCATAGCGAAGTGGTGCATAAATGAAGATGGATAGATAGATAAACGAAAAGAAAATATCGGAAGTTCAAAATATACTGATTGACACTAACTAAAACAATCGACTTGACACTTTTGATAAACAACAGTGGTACTTTTGATAACATCAAAGGGTAACTCAGAGGAAAGGGAAATACGACAGGAAATACCTAAAATAGAAATATGTTTAATAAACGAGCACGGGTGAATTCAAAATAGCCAAAGTTCAAATTATACCGACTAAACAAGATGAATTAATTTAGCATTCAGAACTATAAACAAGGACACTATAAATAAGACTCACAGAGCGGTCCACAGATACGGATTGAGTGGTCATCTACGAATCCTGCCTACACACACACACACACACACACACACACACTCACAAAGAATATTTGTGTTTGACAAAACTGTGTAAAATTACGAATAAACAGAGTATAACATCGTCTCTGTCTCGATCCATCGTTACGGAGGCACAACAGAGTATCCCACAGATACGGATCGAGCGATCACCTCCGAAGTCGCCTAGGCACACTCACTCTCTAAATTTTATGGGAATATCTGCATTTGACAAAGATGTCTCTAGAATTACGAATAAACAGTATATTCCATTACAAGAAAAATCGTCTCCGTCTCGATCCTTCGTTACTTTCCAGGTCAATTCTTTCGAAAGACCAAAACCCGTCTTCGTGCGCCCTGACACCGTCCACAACGGGGAGTGACGAAACCAACCAACTGTCGTTGAATGTTTGTCGCCAACATCCGAGTAGGTGATAACGTTACATTTGCTGCTCCCCCTCGAGCTTTTATGACAGCCTGAATTCGTTGAGTTATAGACACCATTAATAAAAGAAACAAGACAATATTCTCCATCAAGCTGGTTCCAACTTTCTTGCAGGATTCAGCATTGTTATGGGCCATTTGTTTTAAATTCCCGCTATAAATTTCCAATCGGATTGAGTTCCGGACTGGTTGCTGGCAATGTCATTGGGTTGATATGCCTTTCCTAATGAAAGCCTTTAACACGCTTTGCTCTGTGGCATCTTCATCATCCAACCTAGTTCCTAACGATGGAAATAGAGAAGTTGACTATTGAACTAATGATTGCCATCTTCCCTGGTCCTTTACCTGACATGCAACCCCATATCATAAATGAGAGGGGAATTTGCTTGTTTTTTACAGGCAGTCATTTTTAAATCTTTCATTGGAACGGCATCAGACAACAGTTGCAGCATCATTTCTGTGGCCAATGCAGATTAAGGATCCATCACTGAATATCACTTTCACCCAATCATCCACACTCCATGATTGCTTCTCTTTAGCCCATTGTAACCTTGTTTTCTTCTATGTAGGTGTTAGTGCTGGTTTTCGTTTGCATTTTCTGTATATAGATTCCATTTCATTCAGCCAATTTCTTACAGATATTCATTCCTGTTTCCACCCATTTGTTTTGTTGTACATTTTCAAGGCATATTGCTTTGAGTACTTTTCTATCCTGACACGTTGAGGTCTTCCCTGGTCTGCCCGTATGTTTTCGTTTTATAATCTTCCTAATCCATATAGACTTGCACCAAATATTAGACATAACTGACTGGGAGCAACCAACATCTTGTACCAAACTCCATGATGGATTTCCTTCTCGAAGGAGTTTGATAATCCTTTCCATAGTCTCAATTGACAGCTCTCATGTTACAGGCATGTTTCCGTTCAATTAACCAAGTCCAAGAGCTCGTTAAGCTCTGCAAGCACTCTCTTTTAACTGCACACTAATTTGCATATTTAGAATTGTGCTGGTATTTGTTTTAGAAATTCAAATTACAGTGTGATTCCATAATTCTTCCTCTACTTTGGAAAAGAAATATGCCATTAATTTAAATAATTAGAATTTAGTTTGTTCGGGTGTATATTTCATAAAACCAGTATGTTCAGCTATTAAACAAACAATTGATTTGGTCATATCTTACAATGAAGTGAAAAATCGTGATGAACATCCTGTAAGTTCGGTGATTCCATAACAACGTCCTGTGCAGTGATTGTTATACATGATGATGATGGTGTATAAAAAGTATGGAAAATGACTATTATGCCGTCAAACTTTGCCTTTGTGACCTGAAGAGCAATAATTTGAAATGTAACTATAAGCAATTGTATAACGAGTGGATTTGTTTTTATTCGCATCACATGTGAATCTAAATTAACATGTATTTACACTAATGTTAAACAGAGTGATCACAAACGAAGTAGATTTACGATTGTGCAATATTCCGAGGAGCAGGGCAACGTCATTGTATGCCTGTTAAAATATAAAAATGGTTATCAAACAATGACAATACATAAGATGACATAACACGACATAAGTTGACAGAACATAACTTAAGTTGACATAACACGACTTAAGTTGACATAACACGACATAAGTTGACATAACACGACATAAGTTGACATAACGCGACATAAGTTGACATAACACGACATAAGTTGACAGAACACGACATAAGTTGACAGAACATAACTTAAGTTGACAGAACATGACATAAAGATAAAGATCGTTTATGATAATACAGTGCAATACGATTTTTGTTCTTGGGTAGTGAGTCTCATTTTCTAATTGCTTATGTAAATGATATGTGTCTCCAAGGCGGTCTTACCAAGTTCCTTGTCAGCCTTGCCCGTGAGACAGCCTCCAAGTACGTTCCCTAAGCTGTCTACGGCAAAATAGGTACATTACAAAATAGCAATCAAAAGCAACATTTGAAGGGAATAATAGACATTTTAAAAATACTTTTCAGACATAATCAATCAGAAAATAACACTTTTACCCAGGAACAAGAAGAAGTAAAAGCAAAGCGTTGCATAGTGTAATTTTTGCCAAGGGCAGTAATTATATGTATATGTGTCTTAATGGGCGTGTTGTATGTTTTTCTTTAATGCTAATTTTATATACGTACGTTCGTGCATTTTCTGCTATGCAAATCGATATCCAACAATCAATAAATCCAAGTCTTTATCAATCTACGACGGTCTATGAAGCAGTCAAGGAAAATGGATAAAGAAATAAATGAGTGAATATCCTGACGCGCTATCTGATGAAGAAAGAAAAACATCCCCGTCGGCATATTCGGCAATTACGTTTAAGAATATTGATTCGATATTTTGTAAAATATTTAGAAAGTACTATCTTTAAGATCAAATTATATTCATTAAATATTTCGGTTAAGCCAAGGACGCGATAACTGGGCACGAATTAAATTGTCCGTTGGAGCATCACGGCGAATTCCCTTTTTTATTTTAAAGTGACGTCATGGTTATTAATATGAAGAAGCTGATGAGATTTTCTAATGGACGATGATATTGGTGATGACGATACTGATTGTTTGAATGACGTAGTTGATGACAAGGGTGGCACTAGTGGTGATATTATATCAGTGGTATTCGAAATAAAATGTCTGGTTCCAGGGGACTCACTCCTTCGTGTTACGAAGAGAGTTGGTTCGGGGTTAAACCCGGATTCCTGAGCCAAGCCAATATGCAAGTGCAAGGGAACTGGAAAGTTCACGCGAGTGGCACTTATCATTAAACTCGACCTTCGTGTCACACATGCCTAATCTAGTGTTGATTAGAATCATACTTGTTATTTTAATTGGTAAGATAGATAACAAACGCATCATAGGTAGGAATATTAATTATATCAACAAAAAAAACGAGACTATTATTCATGATAATGTTGATGATGATTGTGATATTGTTTATGATCATATAAATGGGGAGGGGGCGTCGTGCTGACATTGCTTTCGATGTTTTAATGTCCGCCCGATGTGAAAGATGGCTGCCGATGTTCAGGTCAACTCGGGTCAGTACCAGATATGCGATGACAACGAAAGATAACGTTAAATCAAATGTAATCAATATGCCAGAAGAAATAGGGGAAGAAAAAAAACAAACAATAACATTAGTTCCGGGAAGCTTTTGTCCTGCTTGTCCCAACCTAAGCCAGTGAGTCTAGATACACCGGCAGCAGCAAATAATAAAACTGGTTTTGTTTGTTTATTTTCATTTAATCGTTAATAATTGTTTTTTTTTGTTTACATGTCCTACAATGGCCGGATTGTGGTTTATTACTTGATGGTAACACTCTCCCAAACTGATTATCTGTCAATCTCTTTCTGTTCACTTGTCAAAGTCCAGCCTTTCACGAATCTGTTTTATCAGCCTAAATCGCTGTAAGAATAACCAATCCTTCCGAGATTGAAATGAAACTGATCTCATAACATTTGTTTTTCTAGTTCAACTTTTCCTGATTATCATTATTATTTTGTGTATTGTCAGCTTAGCAAAAGTAATGCATATTTCGCTGGGAATTTGGGGGTCATCTGGAGAACCTTCTTGTGTCGATTCCTGTTAATACTTCTTGGAGGAGGCTAATCTCATCACGTAAATAACCCTTTGACCTGCCCAGCTGCGTTTATTAGAGCTACAACATGGGTCTTTGCGGTTTTAAGTGGGCGGTAGTTTGTTTTGCTATGCAGTAAAAAGAATGTTTTATGTTAGGTGGGCGGTAGCATGTTTTAATCTCTTTAAAAGATGTCAGTGGGCGGTGAGCGAAAAAAGGATGAATATGCTCGAGCTAAAAGATATGAATGGATGCTGGCGATATCCGGAATTCGCTATATGGTTCTTTTTCAGTTCTGGGAAACAAATATACATAACGTAAATATCGAGAGTTTTACAAACTTGCGACTAAAGATTTCAAGACTATGAATTGTGAATTGAAATCAGGAGCCTGAGTTGGGACCTTAGTTGCAAGGTTATAAAAATGTCGATACTTACGTTACCTGTATTGGTTACCCATAATTGAGAATGAATCATGTGCGTTGTGTTCTGGGGATAAAACGTCATAAGAATAAAGTGTTGACAAAACTTGTAGAAGTGAGAGAGACAGTAAAATAAGGAGAGTGTGTTATTTTCATAGCAATACCCTTCCCAGATCTTCGTTCGCGAAGCCAAGCCATCATATATTATTTATTCAAGAGGGGAAATAGCCATTAATAACCAATTTTAAAGTGTACATCTGATTTTCTTTAGCTAATAGAACAATCAAGGAAGAACTCATTTCATTGTGTCTTGTTCACATTCTGTTTTCTAAGCTCATTTATAAATGTTTATTCTGTAATGAATAAAAGAAAAGACTGACAAGTCCGTTTTAACTTACAAAGTCTGTAAAAGCTTAAACACATTGACTATTGCCAAAGAATTACAAGATGGTATTGATACAACAGTTGGAATGTTGATGAATCCTCTCAAAGTTTTAGAAAATTCAAAGTCTTAGTTATAATTGTTAGAAACCGTAAACCAAAACTGTCAACATAGGTTTCTTCAGTTTTCAAGTGATTCTGGTTGGCTGGCTGGCTATCTATCTATCTATGGAAATCAATTTTAATAGTTCATTACAAGCGGTACTGCTGGTTTCACATATAGACTTCCATATATATATATTTATGCGTTGGACATACAGGCCGCACCAATGGAGCTAAAAGGCTGAACATTTTAACAATTACTCTTTAGTACGTTGTTTTGCTTTTTTTTAGATTACCCCCCCCCCATACATTTTTAAGGAGGGAGGTCAATTTGCAATGTTAGTTCATGCTAAAGTGTTCCCATAGTTTGTGCCCGGTAGCGTTCACTCTTGTTTACTTTTTTTTTAAATTGGGCGTTTTAGTGATTCAACAAAAAGTAATTTAATCACCCCTAAATAGTTTTTAGTTTATGCTAAATTGATCATTAGTTTATGTTCGCTTGTTTATTTGGAAAATCCAGGCTTTTTTTAGTGATCACTTCCCAACAAAACGCGAGAGAAGTAACTTATTCATTGATCAGCCCTTTTTCAATTTTTTTAATTAATCACCCCCAACACGGTATTCTACCAAAATACGTTGATCGCGTGACGGTTTCTATTGAGCGACTAACCCGACCTCTTTGATTTCAATTAAGCGCGATTGTTATCTTCACATAGTTTGACGAATGAGTCGAATTGGATGTCAAGAACTTTTATTATGTTTTGTATGCGTTGATTAATCGGAATGTAAGCCATTTATTTGATTAGATCTATATGGAGTTGATTGGGAAATAAATTAAGCAGTTAAATATCCTAACAACCAAAAACAAGAGCGAAAAGTATTTGCCAGATCCATTGAGCAAAGAATAGAATACATACGTGTGTTTTGCAGATGTTATCTGAAATATTCTCCTCGACGTTTGAACTCGTCGGAAATTGAATATCACAAGAAGACATAATCAAAAGTAAATCGCTTATAGAATATATAAATATAGAAAGTAATAAGATTTAAAATAACTGAGCTTAATAGATTTATATTGATTTCGATCAGGATTATCTTGGTAATGTGTGTTGCTTCCGTTTAATGACCATTTCCCCCTTTTTGATGAATGTTCATAAGCGGGATGAATTCGTAGCAGGTCTGTTTTTTCTGGTTTATTACTGACAGCGAATTTGCAATTGGTATCTGTATTCATTCGTGATGTCCCGTCGGTCTGTCTGTTTGTCCACGCGATATCGCCAAAAGTTTTCAATTTCAATTAAATATTGTGCTACGGAATACGTTATTACATTTTGGAGCATGTACAGGAATTGTCTTCCTTCCCGGCATAGTAGTTGTATATCCACACGATATATCCAAAAGTTCTCAATGTATTTCAATAGAATATATTGGAAGGGTAGGCCATGTGGTCAAATGGAATTGGGTAAGTTCTGGAGCGTATCCAGGATTATTCTCTCGTTTGAGAGATATTTTTTCACGTTTTAATACATTCATGTATTCATTCATGTTTTTCCATATAATATCTCCAAGAGTTCTCAGTGAATTCCAATGATATTTTGTTTAAGGGTAGGCTATTATCTAAGGCAGAGTTGATTAAATGTTGAGGCGGATCCAGATTCTTTACTGTTACCTCCCATACATCGTATCTGTATATGAACTGATTTTCATTCAGTATGTAGTGACAATGACATTGGAAGAGGTATGTGCTCTCTGAATGCTTTCTAGAGCACCAGGAACCCTAGGACCAGCCCGGCTTACAGCGTGTCCAGCAAAAGTTATATTTACCGTATATTGAAAGATTCTTCTCCTTCCATCTATGACTTCAGCCTTGGTTGGCAATCAGTCTAGGAGATGGACAACTCGAAATTCCTACCTGGGAAGTCTAACCTCTTGTTAAGGTTAGCAACGGGCAGAGTGGGGAACGTGTTCCCGAAATATACGGTTCACGGAGCCCTGGTGAAGCTTCGACGGGCATGGCAAACCGGAAGTTGATTATAATAAATTGCTCAAATAAAATAAAGGAGAATAAAAACGAAAGGAAGACATAACGCGACTGCCGTCTCCACTTCCTCACGACACCTCAAGTAGGAGTGGATGATTGTAAAATGATTAAAATATTGATTCAACGTGTAGTCAGATAAAAGGGTAAACACCTTTACTATAGCCTTTTGTCACCTGAGTAGAAGCGTCAAAACACCTTGATCAACTGCTGAAAGCACAGCCAACTGTATATAGTTCTTTGTTCCAGTTGGTATTTATGATTCAGTACCGGACCATTTATCTGGTGAGCTTGGTACCGGAGGTGTCGCAGATTTTCTAGATTTCTGGACCAATGCTTGATATATACTTAAATATAAAATAAACAATGAAACGTAAAAAAACGGAATTGCATTTAGCAGATACAAATTAATACATTTCTGAAGCAGGAGATCTTTGATCTATATTAATCCACTTTAAATTCTAAAAATATAGAATACTAGCTGGGCTACCAGGCGTGGACCGAGAAAGAAAATCGAGATCTAACAACACTGGAAAGCAAATGATATTTTGTATAGATTTCATAAAATCAAATAAGACACACATGTCTTACCAGAAAACACTCCCACAGACCCACAAATTAATTTTTCTCAAAACTGAGAACTCATTTGATCACTTTTGGCGTTAATAGTTCGCACGTCAAAGTGGACTATTGGATTTAAATTGTACCCATGATTTATTGTTGCATTCGGGTTGGGATTAGGGTTAGAGGTAGGGTTTTGATATCCACAACAACAATAATATCCTCATAAAGGAAGCTCATGAAAGAAATGCAGTAGACATCATGAACAAAGAATACTACCTAACTAAAATCCTAGAAATGCTTAACGATAAAATTAACTACAAACCCATAGATGGAAATATAGATAAAAAATATTATCCCAAATAAACAAACTTTGCTCTAAATATGATAAAAAAAAACTAACCAAAAATGAAAATGATTGTCTAACTTGAACTCAAAAAACAGCAACTTCTATGGTCTACCGAAAATCCACAAATCAAAAGAAATTAAAAACGCAATTAAAACCCAAAGATCAGAATACATAGAAGTCCCCAATCCTAAAGACCTCAAATTCAGGCCAATAATAGCGGACCCAGCCTGTCCCACAAATAGTCTAAGTAACCTAACCGATATACTCCTTAAACCCTTCCTACAATAAATAAAAATGTTTTGTTGAGGACCACATGCGTTTCTTAAATCTCCTACCCAACCAAACTGAACCTGAAACACTCCTAACAACGTTCGATGTCACGAGCCTATACAACAACACCCCCCCCCCCAACTAGGGAAGCAGGCCATCAAGTATTGGATTGAAAAGCATCCCGAAATACTTCATCCAAGACTCAACGAGGATTTTGTTATAGACAGCGTAGACCTGATTCTAAAAGACAGCTCATTCCAATTCAACAACAGCAATTACATCCAAACCCTGGGAACCGCTATGTGGACCAAAATGGCACCAGCATACGCCACGCTCACTCTAGCATATTTATAGGAACAGCTTTACACAAACATAGGGATAAAAGACAGGAACAAAATAGAGATTAATTTCATAGAATCAAGGAAGAGATACCTAGATGACTGTTGAATCCCCTGGAAACATTCATGGGGTAACATCCAGATTACAAAACCTACACCAAAACATCAAATTCACCATGGAACATATCCTAAAGGAATTCCTTTTCTAGATACTTTGATAAAAAATGAAAATGGTAAAATAATAACATACATTTACCGCAAACCGACAGCCACACAACAATACCTTCTCTTCAAAAGCCACCATCCCCAAAACTATATCAAATATATCCCCTACTCCTTAGTACATGAACTATGTACCATTGTCCCTGACAAAACTACAAAAACTTCGTTTGGAAGAATTACGTCAAAACCTCAACAACAGAGGTTATCCTATATCCCTAATAAACAATGGAATAGAACTAGCTGAACAGATTCCACTAACAGAATTAAGAAATCTTAAATAGCAAAGACCAACCCCTAGAATATGTATCCACCTACAACAAACACAATCCGGAACTATTCCTGGAAATACACAAACACCTGAACCAACTCGGAGAAAATGATAGGCTGAACAAACTATTAAATGAAGCCAAAATAATTAAAGGCAAACCTAAAAGATTCTAACTCCATCACACTTTGGAAATGATACTGTGCAAGGTGTCACAAAATGTAACAACAGAAGATGTGGCGTGTGCAATTTACTCATTGTAGGAAAATCCTTTTTATTCAAGAATGTCACTATACCTTTCGAAATAAAAAGGAACTCAACATGATAACTATATTGGTTGTACTCTGATAATGTAGCAATGGGAATTTCAAAATAATGCCTATCTACCAAGCGTACACATATACAACTCTAGAAATCAAAGAATATAAACCAATATTGAACAGACTTTAGGAAAGGTACATGCATGCACACACACATATATATATATGTGTGTGTGTGTATATTCATTCATTCAAAAAATAACATACTATATATATATAATACAAACACAAAATAATACAAATTAATTTTTGTTTTTGTTTTTAAAAACTAACCATTCCCCCCAAAATTAGAAGGGGATGGCAAGATGTCACCTCCTAATCAAAACATCAAAGGTTCACAGCACTCCCTTTAAAGTGAAAGAAAACCTTTACTCCTGCAGACTAAAATGGATAAGAAACTTGATCCCCAAACCACTACACCCAGGGTCACAGGTCACAAACAGCCCCCATAAAGTGGGAATGTATGCCTTTATAAGCTCAAATGGAGGATAGTAACATCCCTACTACACTCATGAACACACTGGTATCTTGACTACAAGTTACTAACTTGAAATGAAGATGGACTGTTTAACAAGCCCTCATAAGAATTTACAAAGTTTAAAAAAAAAAAAAATCCCCCACCCCGCTCTCATCATATATATAAATATGTGTGTGAGGGTGCAGTTTAGCATTATAGATACATTGTAAATAGAACCCCCTCTTGTAAAAGTTTTAAATATTTCTGTTCTCAAAACCGACAAATTTCCAGAAGGTTTGATGGTCTATTAAATCGAACTACGCAACCATTTCCGTTCACAATGTGTACTGCTTGGGTCAGCATCCAAGCAGAGTGTCCCTACCTAAGGCGGACTCATGCTCACCTGAAGCAGGGTACCAGACCCTCGAGAAAACTCACTAACATTCACGACGTCAAGCCATACCTCAATGTAGCCAGTATTGCGAGCGATCGGCTGATCGTCGTGTGTAGGATAATGCCGAGAGAGAAAATTATGTGGAGGGAAATATATACATTTTGTCCATACCGGAAAAAAGGCTCGCCCACGTGGCGGGAGAGAAAGACAACAAAATTCGTTGATTTCAATTGGAAATATGGGTTTTATTCCCGTTGATAGCTTCGATTCCGGATCACTTTGAGGCATTGAATTCTGCTTCAGTTAACATTCTAATTGAGTGGTCACTTTACAGTAGTTAAAAAATCAAGGCGCCTGGTTTCCTCTTACTACCCCCTCCCTGACGGGTGAAGAGGGAAGCTCCTCGCTTGTTGACCTGTCGATCCTGTTGTCGGGCCCCTGACTAACCCTAAACTGTGGCCCGATTTTAAATCAACGTCCTAAAAGAAAACCGGCGAAACTGATTGGTCGGACGTATTCCCTTTGTTCTGAATTCGTCGGTCGTTTGACCTATTTTCTAGCCCCGGGAATATGATATGGCATGTTGATCACGTACGCCCTAAAACGTGCGAACACACACAACCAGAGTGTATTTCATTACACGTGCACCGATTAGACCCGCTCCAACCGCCTACGGAGCATAGCACCACGCAGTGTGTTAGATGGCCTTGTCACTGCTATTCATATTCGGCTTGATCAGTCTACCAAGCATCAGATGCTTATAGTCACGAAGCGTCATTTTTACGCATGTGGATACCTCTCAGTCTATTGACCTCGTGTGCGATTCGTGCCACACCTGTGCGTCACTACGAAATGCTGTCGGAAACAACTTTGCCGTTGACGTCATCAAACGTAAAATGTATACACAGGGCAACCAATTCACGGATGAACAACTACACATAGTGGATAAAGACATTATCACACAGAAACATGACCGTAAAAGCTCTAATCACATCAGCAGCGCATTGTCTAAATCGAAATGACAGAACCCCACCCCTTTCAGCATTATCTGTGGGTGATCTCGTATACCCTCGATACATAGTTGTATCGATAATCGATGACTGGTGTTACGTCAAATGGTTCCCAGGAAACCAGATTAGGTCAACATCCTACAAAATTAAGCTCAACGAATGTGACCGCATTCCTGCTGATTTTACCGTGCTGCCACGGTCAGTGACCATGAGCTTGGAGCAACTGATGATGTCATAGTGCCTCCGCATCTGGATAGCAACGTACTGTTTGCACCCAAATTGCATTGCACCCCGTGGTGAAACGTTAGATATCGGTCCCGAACCGGCTCCAGTACCGGAGATATATTCATCTCCACTACAGAACCGCGTCCATGAGCTATATAGGGACCCACATGAAACGTCACATGACTGGAAATGAAGACACTACCCCTGCGCGCCCACAGCGAATTCACCCCCGGCATATTTGAATGACCACATTATATACAAATGAATCACAAGAGAGATGTACTGTACTTTCCCTTATGTGTTATTAATTATGATCCTTACTATAAAGTTGACAGTTATTTATGTTTATCTGGACATTCTTAACTTTATATTGAGTTAATCTACATACATGTGCTCTAATTTTGTTGACATGTGGTTCTCAGGCTTTGATGTGTTGCACTTTTCATTTGTTAATGTTTTCCTCAGAAGAGAGAAAAGAGGCCACACCAGAATTTCAGAGTTATTGTTCTTAGATCAGGACGTTTGTAGTTACCATTCTTGCTTAGACCTCTTGTTAAAATGGTTCGTTAGGTATTCACTTCCTGGCTTGTTCACTACTTGTGTTATGATATACTACCACGAGAGGTCATTTCCAGGCCAACACCTGTGCGGAATTGGAAGTGACCCGGGGACATTAGGAAATATGCATATGCGTAGGTGTCCAAAAACAGGATGTTGAACACACGAGCATGGGCGTTCAAAACCTGATAAAAGAATGACACCGGACACCCTGGAGGAAGCTCAAGAGATCCAGGCAGAGACAGGCATACCTCCTAGGGCTGGGAAGGCATACTACCAAGTTCCCCTGTTGGGAATGGTCTCTCGGGCACACCTTAACTATCCCCCCCACTCTTCATTCCCCGGCCGACAAAATGTATCTTAAGAAATAAAAATATGTTCTCATATTTTTCAAACAACTTTCGAGCCTTCTTTCTTTCTGAAAATTTAGACATGTCAGTGATCACAGCCCAACAAAAGGCAACAGAAGTAACTTATTCATTATTACCCCTTTTTCCATTTTTTAAAAATTGATCACCCCCAACACAGTATGCTGCCAAAAGACGTTATTTACCGGGGGGGGGGGTAACATATTTCATCTTACATTCATTATTAATCATTTAAGATATATTATTTTCAAATAAGTTCAATATCAGTGAAAAGTTACATTCCTTCGAAAAATATGACATGATTGAGCTAAATCAGGTATAGGATACATTCTTAAAACTAGGAAGCACTCAGAGAGCGCACACCTCTGTCAACGACATACACTAACTAAAAACTGAATGGAGATATGTTCATATAATGCATGGGGAGGTGATTGTAAGTTGACATTTTTCGGATTATTGCCTTAATATATAGAGAAGTATCTTACAATCGAAAGAAAATTCCTGGATCTACCCGGAAATTTAATTAGGTTCCAGAAAATCTAATTGAAATTCATTGAGAACTTTTGGAGATATTGTATGGACAATCAGACAGACATGAGTGGATACATATAGCTCTTCCAACTTCGTGACTGTGGCCCAGCGCGTAGGACGGGGTGAGTAATCCTGAAGGCAATAGCACATTCCATCACATTCCGAGAATTGCAGTATAAATTGACTCTAGAATATTAGCTGTGATTTACAATGATATGCGCTTTACATCTCCGAAAGGCTCATGTTACTGTTCACGTTGTAAATTGGAGGTAGAATATGGTAGTTGAACACAGCATACACATGCTACAAAAAGTCATAACAAAAGTTATACTTGTGTATAACTATACAACTTATTGATCAGATAGTAACACAATAATGAAGAGCCTATTAATGTGTCCTTTTTCACATACCCAGGTCTCGCTTTACAGCTAAGCTGATAGGGTTTTGATTCACAATAATGATGACGATAATCATGATAATATAGCATATAATTAGTATGTTTGTAGAAATTAGAATATTATAAAGAAAGATGATATCTGTCATCAGGGAATTCTGAACTTCTGAATTTCAATTGTATTAGTATCACTAGACCTACACTATTCCTAGTACTTTGTTAGTGTAATCTGGCTACTGTGGTTTCCATGGATGGATTGTTAAAGATAAAGTATCTCAAAATATTAGAATATAATATTTAAACAAACAAAACCGTGTCGTTACATAATCACTAAATGAATGTATTCACTTTATTTCAGAAAGAAATCTAGTTCTGCATTCAGGGGAAATACTTCTGATCTAACTGTTGTCCAAAAGACCATTATTGACAAAAAGAGGGGAAGTCACAAAAAGTTATCGCTGAAAAAGCTGGTTGTTGCCAGAGTTCTGTGTCGAAGCATCTCAAAGGAACATCATCGGGACGAGCAAGGTATGGCTGCAAGAGGTGCACCAGTAAGAGGGACGACTGCTGCATCAGAGAGAACCGTTAAGAAGGGCCGGTTTGACAATTTGGATGAGATCCATAAAATGGGGGAAAAAAAACAGGCGTGAGTGTTTGAGCCGAGTACCTAGAGCCAAGTCTCTTCGCAACGGTAGGCAACGTAGCAACCGGCTGATATGGACCAAGGGGAAGCAGAAATGTGGTGTTTCACAGTGCTCCAAAGTGCTGTTTTCTGATGAGGGCACGTTTTGTATCTCATTTGAAAATCAAGATTGCAGTGTTTGGAGGAATGCTAGCGATGCACAAACTCCCAGTTGTTTGAAGTCGAGCATCCAAGTTTCCACAGTCAGTGATGGTATGGAGTGTCATGTCATCTGCAGGTATAGGGCCACTGTGTTTTCTTCATGCTTCCGTCAGTGGAAAAGCTATGTTGTGATGCGGAATGTACGTTCCAGTAGGATTTGGCTCCTGCACATCACGCAAAATCGACCACCACTCGGTTTGCTGATCATCACATCAATGTGCCTCCTTGGCCTGGTAACTCACCGGACTTGAACCCCGTTAATAATGTATGGGGTATAGTTAAGAAAAAGATGGCCAGGTTGTGTCACAGCAATCGGGCAGAGCTCATGGCTGCTATCGAGTCCGCCTGTCAAAAATTTATAATAATGGAGGTGTAGTGCAAAGAAGAAGTGAGGAAGCAGGGCTGACTGTTTGGGGGGAGGCTTTAACCTTAGGCACTCTCCTCTGCGGGAAGATATTTGAAATTTAACTAATTTCAGAGACGATTTGATGCCATATGTAATGAATATTTTCACATACTGTCTAATGTTTTTATCAGTGAACATATCTATGTATTAGTATATAGTGGTATATACAGAGTAGAGGTCAGACTATTACTTTTTTCTCCTATGTCACTGTCGCTATTCCACAAGGCCTGGAATCTGTTCTCTATCGCTACTCGAAAATTGGTAATGTTCTCTCTTTGTCCAGCAGTGAACTTATGACGACTAATGATGATAATGGTGATGATGAGATAGTAAGGGAACGCCGTTCCCACAGCACTACACCACTGGTAATACTTGACAACGCTTCTTCTAAGAAATTCGAACACTATTAAAATCATCTTTTTATCTGTGTTATTTAATTATCTGGGCTCAAATACTGACAGTGGCACCAATAGGAAATATGCAACAACATCTACAAAAGCCTATGTATGTAAGTAAAGTTATTTGCATATATCTAATAGAAATATGCATAATGTGTTTTATGTAATTGTTTGTTTATCTATTCACTTGTTTTCTATCACGCTGAAGGAAATCGATATATAAAACTGAGTAGAACTGATTCGATTTGAACCCCGTAAGCAGCCTGATGACTTACCAATAGGCCAAGGGTACACTGATGACGCAGTGATGAAAGTTTAAGCATGTCAGTCAGATTGTATACATTGGGGAAAGGGGACGATACATCAGAGCAGCTAACGGCCTAGACGTGTTGAATTGTAAAAGCAAAAACAAACAAAAAAATCTGTCGTCATTTCTGGCGACACAGGAACACTAGTTTTACATTATATTTGTGTGCATCTGTGTGCGTACTTCATATATAAAACTTATTAGTAATCCCCATGTCATTTCTCACTAATGGATTCTTCTTTCAGTTTTCTATTTAGAATCAAATGTAGAATTCGGATCCAAAAGTTGATTCAAGTCAAAAGCGCACATTTTCAGATTACACCGGAATCAAAATTTAATTTAATTTGATTTAATCAAAACACAAATGAAATTCAGAATCCATACCCGTTTAACTTCATAAAAGAATATTGTGAATAGTTACATTTCATCCTTGTTTTGATTAAATTAAATTAAATTAAACTTTGATTACGGTGTTTTGTGAAAATTTGCGCTTTTGACTCGAGTCAGTTTTGGAGTCCGGATTCTATATTTGATCCTCTACTTACTATTGATGCAGTTTTTAACAGACAGCAACAGTTTATTTTCTGTGCATGCAGATTATAATAAGTATAAAACTTGGAACTTTTAACCTTCTATCTGTCTGCAACCATGATATGCGAGAAAGAGCACCAATGCTATCTTTGCCTGCACACACATTCATTACTTAATTAAGGTCTATTACTTGACATCTGCTTTATCAGTTCCGATTGGCGGTACATTTTCGGAGATATCAGCGCTTTTACTTTTGCAATAACAATAAAGCTTATTCCCAATGGTCTGAAGGTATCATGGGATTCGAAATGTGGGTAAATTACACTCAATCAATAATGAATCAAGGCCCAATGACTGATGGCCTGATGCCTGGGAAAGATTATATCTGTTGCCACTAGCGCAATGTTTATGAACTGACACATATAAGGAGAAACTTTTAAAAACTAGCATTGGTCACCTTGGTTCAAAAATATCAATGATACCTTTACTAATTCGATGTACTATTTAAAAGATTATTTGTTGGCCATTCAATAAAGTCTGGGGTTGTTTTATCATAGCTGCTTAAAGATGTAGCTTTGCAATTTGTAAATATGGATACACTAAGAAGGGCAAAGTACATACTGACTACAGTATACAGATAAAATAATCTACTCTAATAAGGAACAGTGTGATTTTTCTTTGGTTCGTTTGAAGTAACACTGGACTCTTCCACTGGATTCTTCCACTTCAGTTCGGCTTGAAAAATACTTCCTGCCCACCGTTTCAAACTATGCACTATTCCCAATAAACGAATTTAGAATATTTTTTCTAAAAGAAAAGATACACATTTCAATCCAAGTATATCCGTGATATTTTTCCACTGGAATTAACGAGTAGACCATATAAGAGATCAGATCAGGACAGACGTCGTATAGCAATTTTCAGCAAGATTACCTTGCTGGCCGTTGGTAGTTGGTTCGATCCACATCGGATCCCCCAGTATAGACGGTCTGATACCAATTCATGCTAAGTTACTATATGTACTTATATAATGAACAGTGTGATTTTCTTGGTTTGCTGTCCGTAACATTTGACTCTTCCACTTAGAGGTAAAAATGTTGCTCATAAAATACCTCCTATCCACCATTTGAAACTATGGACTCTTGAACTGAAATAAATTCACTATTTATTTTCTTAGAAAATAGTTTCATAGAAATTCAAATCCAAATATATCTCAATTTTTCCACGGGTATTAGCTAGTTTGTTATATGAAACACAAGCTGTCAGCATTTGACAAGGACTTAATAGAAATAAGAGACATTTCTTTGACAACGTTTAACAGTATGCAGACATCGAAAACTCCTTAAAAAAACAATTGAAAATATGGCGAAAATATAAATGTATTCTGTTAATATATACTTCTTGTCTGTGATTGTTTTGGAAAATGGAAATGCCATCTTCTGAATGAATTGTGACAAACTGATTAAATTTAAGAAATATTCATGTTTGTTTCAAGATGATTGTTTAATTTAATAGAAGAACTTTATAAAAATGTGTTCCATATTCACGACCATTTTTCCCAGAGTTTTGTCATTGCCTCAAAACTAGATATATTGTAGAATTGACAGGAATGGTATTGAATTCTCTACAGCTAGATGTGTTCGTTTTTTGTCTGTGTATTATTTAACTCACGATATTCATACACAGATATTTGTTGAAACCTTTCAGAATTGAACGGATTTTTCTTTGCATAAATTACCGAATGAATTGCAAAATAGTGTAACTGATTTCTTCAAGATTGAAATGTAGCTGAACAGCTCAGATTTTAACTCATAGAAAATATACGTAGCAAGCATGTCTGTGTTGTTGCATACGCATCTGGTTGTGGTTAAATGTATAGGGAATCGCGGTAGATTCACGAAACAACACAGATGATAATGATGTCTGAGAGAATGGCCTTATGAAATAGTAATTTAGTTGTCTTGTCGGCGTCAGCCATGAGTAGCCGTGGTTTAGTGATGGCTTCTGTTTCCTGACCACCCGCTCTAAGACAAATGAAATGGTTCTTGGCAATGTATCACCGACCTTGGCCACTCATAGTTTTTGTTACACTGCCCAGAATCGAAAAATAAGATACTTTTCTCATAGCAGACTATGTCATGTGATGCTCTGGTCATCAATATAATATGTTACTGACACGGCCATTAGCCATAAACGTTATTGCGAAGTTTCACAATGATTGATTATTTCAGAGCTATGGCGTATGATATAGTGAAGATTTTACTTTTTCGTATATTTGAAGAGTCTGGTTCCAAAACGCGATAAGCGCCATTAAAAAAAGAAAAAAAAAGTTTAATTAAATTAAAAATCAAATTGTGGATTTTAATCTTGCATTTTATAACAATATTATAGACTGCACATATTTTTAAATACTGTAAGGTTGTAATAAGATAAAAACAATTCAAATCCAGAATTTGATTTTTAATTTAATTAAACACATTTATTATTATTTTTTTATTTTTTATTTATTTTTTTTTATTTTTTTAAATGGCGCTTATCGCGTTTTGGAACCACACTCATCATGTGTTATTCGTTTGATATCGCATGCTCTGCAAACACACGCTTGTTCTGTGTATTTTTGTATTTATTCATTGTGTGTTCCTATTTCTTACACCTTTGGCGCCGCTTCTCCTCCTCCTACTACCACAGTTTGAGATATCAACTCATTCTAACGCTAATTGGTGCGTCATAATACCGTGTATTGCTCTTAGATACAGTTTTGAAAAAAATATCTTTTAAGGTTTCAGAGTTTGGGCTCTATTTACAATGTAACTATAATGCTAAACCGGGCCCTTGATTTTCGCCATTCGTAGTTTCGAAGTATTCGGTTACTTCTCTTGTAAAGGTTGAACATTTTTTACTCGTATTTTTGTGCTTGCATTAAGTTGATTTTCTT
>VCCN01003920.1:3281205-3302711 GCA_006491835.1 Architeuthis dux
ATAAAATAGAGGTAGGGGTGTAATTATTTATGGGTGATACTGTACATAAAGTGTTTACATGTGTATTAAACCAGTCTGTTGTCACTTTAGGATGTTCAAAAAACATGAACAAAATAAACACATAAGAAAGTAGTTAATTCATGCTTTTTACTCATGACACATAATTAATTCTGTATAAAATTATACACAAGGGAGAATAAGATAAAAAAAAGGATAAAAATCATAATGAAATTTAGTCATGTGTCAATGAAATCTTGTAATACAGACTTGAGGGTGACTGACACTGGAATAGTTTAAGAATTAGTGTACTGAGAGTGTACCATGATGCAAAACTCCAGCACTTGACGAGACTTCAGACGTTGGTTCTTTCACCGCTGAAAATGGGAAGATAGGTCATCTCGAAAAATAACGAGGCAATGCGAAGAGGTGGTGTTTTTAGCAATTCGATTTATTTTCAGTTTTTAGTAACTGCCCGATAAAATGAGAAGAACAAAGCGAATTACTATTTTCTATATCTAGCCCTCGTACCCCCATCCCATCTTCAGTCACCCGTCTTCATCGTACCCTGGAAAACTCATACTGATCGTAGTTGTCCCAACGCCTGGTCCTAGACATTCCAGGTCTGTCCTATCCGGCTTCGTTCTGTTAACATCCAAAAAAGCAAAGACTTCCCCTTTCCTCAGTTGAGCCAATATCCCCAATCCCCTGGTGACCTATTTACACTCTGAGAAACGTTTTCTTTCTATACTATCATGCAACGAATGCTTTATCTGTTATATGCCCCTCAATCTACTACAAGAGCATTAACATGGATCTTGCTGCATGTTGATAGATTCTACTTTCACAAATACCATTTTCTATATATGTACTTGTAGCGTTCAACGAATTGCCAATGTGTTCAGATCTTGAAGTCAAACATGAAACTAGAAGGCACCCAGAGAGCGCATACCACTGCTAAAGCCATTGTCACTAAAAACTGAATGAAAATCAGTTCATATATATATGATGCTGGGGAGGTAACTGTAAAAAGAATTTCTGAATCCACCCAAAGATTTAATCAATTAGCCCGTGAACAAGCCTTCCCCCCAAAAAACGTACTTGAAATTCGTTGTGAACTTTTGGAGATATTGTGTGGACAAACAGAGACAAGAGTTGAGATTATATATACACACACACATCCTTCCTACCCGTCGCTAGCAGAGGTAAAAAAAAATGTTGCAGACATTTAGCTTTATTGATATCGATAAAGTATGTTTTATATGAAAAGCTCTTTTATTGACTTAGAAAAAAGACAATTTTACACAGAAAACATAAAAATTGTCTTTGATGTCCTTTAATATTTTTAGTGTAAACACTGTTCGCCCTGTCGGCTGGGGCCTAGAATACGCCGACTGCATCCTTTGCAGAGGGGTAGGACACGCCTCCCCACCAACCAGGGGCCACCTGTTCTTTCACCAACGTCGCAAGACACTATTTAAAAACAAATAATCTTTCACTAAAGTCGCAAGACTATTAAAAAAATAACCTTTCACCAAAGACGCAAGACTATTTTTTAAAATCTAAAACTGATTTTGGCATTAAATGACGCATTAAATCAATCAATATACTGCTTGTTTTCAAGAATCTCGTAACTAAGTTTTATAAAAAGGTTCCCACTAAAGATTTGTTAAGAACATAAAACGTTTGATTTCAAATGCCGGCAAAATCTTTCAACTGGGGCAAAAGCCCTTGCATCTACTACAAGTGTCAACCCAGCACCGAGCAAGGATTATTGAAGTTTACATGGATCAGGAAAAAGAGGTTCCATTCGAATATATTTATTCGGATTTTGTCAAACTCCAGTCCAAGTTATAGTTGACTTTATTCCGCCGGCCCACCCCGTTAACAAGAACAACAATCCTCACCTAATTCAGAGGAGTAAACTCTTCACTGTTTGTCTATCGCGTCACATTAAACCAAATTGATATATAAAATTAACATTTCCCTACCGTGATTAGAAATCACGACCAAGTGTTCGGTAGGCGGCTCACTTACCAACTGAGCTAAACTGACAAGTCTCATATATCTACGAATTTATTAATTATATATACAATACAAAAGTTACAGTAATCAAATTCAATCGGAATAGAAGTAGGAGTGAAATTTAACCCTGCAGCAGCCAGGCTTGTATTTACAATGATTTTGGGAGTCCGACCATTCGAGGCTCATTCTGGCTTCATCTTTATAACTCGAGTCGTTTATGATTGGATTCCTATCAACAGTACTATAACATTGGACAAAGTATAATATTAGAAGCCGTTAACCAAAACTATCACCGACAGTGTCAGCATAGGTTTCTTCAGTGTTTAAGTTGGTCTGGCTGGCTATGTATGTATGTATCACGCGTACAGGCCGTACGAATGGAGCTAGACGGCTGCAGAATTTCAACATTTACTCCTTATGTTTTTGAAGATCCCTCTAAATAGTGTTTTTGTGGGCGAGATTCAATTTGCATGTAAGTTTATGCTAAATTGATCCCTTAGTTTGCGCCAACTTGTTCTATGAAATGTCAGACTCTTTTAGCGATCACTGCCCAACAAAAGGCGAGAGAAAAAACTTATTCATTGATCAACAATTTTTCCATTTTCTTTAATTGATCACCCCTAACACGGCATGCTGCCAAAAGACGGTTTCTTTTGATTGACTAACCAGACCTGTTTCAATATTCTATCAGCGGATACTGACGAAAAATATATCGGTCACTCACGAATCCTATTTATTTTATTTTATCTTGTGTACTGCGGGGAGATGGTGGTCGTTGGCTTGTTGGGTCGCCTCTGTGATGGACAGTCCATGGGACTTGAATTCTTCTACAATGCCTGCAAGGTTGTCCTCTTACCCAAACGCCTGAACTGATGATGATGAGGTTGTAGGCCCTGAATGCTGGTTGGTCGGTTACCATTCTTGTCAGGTCTCCGAAGCATTTAATTCTCTGGCGCTGGATATGTTTGTGGATTGGCATTGCTCCGACAATTTCTCTGATCTCCCAGTTCCACCTCGTCTTATATGCTGCTCGTCTGAGGCACCTAATCTCACAGGTAATGATTTTCATCTCCTGGGCCTCGGTTAGTGTCCACATTTGACGCTGGTGCGGAACGCTTTGGTTAAGGGGGACAGGGGGCCTGACTTGCCCGAGATTCGACGCTGATTATAAGCACAAGTACTAATTTCCGATAAAAAAGAAAAGTATTTTTATCAATTCACGATACAAAGTTAAAGGTTACACAACATGCAACTTGAAAGAAATAGTTTTTTGTCTATCGTAGCAGTAAAAATATCAATTGCCCGAATTTTCCCACACTGTTTTGCTCGAATCTGGAAGGGCAATTAAAATAATGGCTATCGATTGGTGGAAACCCCATGTCTCTATCTTTATTAGTTACCGGGCTATTAAGCTTCAAAAAGCGTGACAAACGGGCCGGTCGGATCAGGTCATTTTAAATCAAAATGAATCTGCAAAACACGTATTATCGAATGGTAAAAACTGCATGCTTCTATCTTTAATAGTTTCCGAGATATTGGACAGGTCTGTGACCAATACATTTGATAAGAGCGACCTCGCCTTCTGCTCGGTCGCAACAATACATTTGATAAGAGCGACCTCGCCTTCTGCTCGGTCGCAATACATTTGGATGAGACAATTTAAATTCTTATTCAATCATTTATATAAGCTTAAGCGTTCAAAAGTATATAATATTATTCTGCGTGCCCATACCTGCGTTCGAAGGTTATGCTTTCAGTAATTACATAATGGGAAAGGTTACGTAAATAAGAGGGCAAGTTTAATAAGAGGGTAGGAAGAAAGGGGACAGACAAGAACGTTAGGTAGTTCAATACGAGAGTAGGAAGAGAGATGACAGAAAAAAGGCAGGCAGTTATATACGATTGTAGGGAGAATGGGGGCACTTATTCATTGATCACCCCTAACACGGCATGCTGCCAAATGATGTTGGTAACATGACGGTTTCTATTGAGTGACCAAGCAGACCTGTTTGTATAACATTCAGGTAAAAACATAGACGGCAATACCGATTGGAATAGATAAGGTAGAGAATGAGAAGATACAGACAAAGGGTTAGAGAATAGTAGAGGCATGAGATAATGGATAATCTTAGTTGTCAACACCCATGGAATTTCCACGGGTTTAGCAAGTAATTAGTATTTTAAACAGCGAACATAGACTGAAATAAAACAAAGTAGAATACATGTTCACTTATATTATTAAAAAAAAATCAAGACACGGTTCAATGATTCCAATATATATATATAATATATTAATGCATCAGTAAATCAAATCCGGCAGACAACGGTTAAAATAGATAGGGGGGTCAATTAGTTGTTTATTAGGACCCATAACTCCGAGATACCCGGGTTTTTTTCTTCTCATGCAAACCATACACTTCTTAAAAATGTTATATGTTCAGTAATTAGGCTCCCAAGAACCTGTATAGCCAAATTTCAGCAAATTCGTCAAGATTTGAGAAATTCTCCCAACTCTTTTGCTTATAAAAAGTAAACAAACAATTGGATCGGCCATAACCCCCCTCCAACCCGGGTAGAATCTCTCTACCTGCCTACATATACAATGTTATAGAAAGATATTATGGAATAACGAAGTTATCAAATTGAGAAAAAGGACACGATAGACAACGAAAGATAGTCCGACGGTTTTTTCCGCCGGAGACAATATCACTAATGACGAATATTCAGTCGACGTCGACGTCAGCGTTTAAAAGACAATTATTTTTAAATAACCATATGGTTAATGGAAAGCCTGAAATAAAATGAAAACCATTGACAATAATACAGGGCATATATCCAGTGCTGTCATTTTTGGAGGGGGGGGGGGCACATTTCCATTTTCTCTTAAAAGATTTGGAAGCGTGACGCAGTGCTCCTATTTTATTTTACTCACCCTAACAGGCTTGCAAAGTGCACAACTGGAATGTTTCCACATAAAAACCTGTTCAGCATTCAAAGGCACCGAAGGCTATAGTTTAGTTAGTGCAAAGGGACCCCCGATCTCATGCCTTGTCCTAAGAATGGATTGGATAGTCTTTCTAGGTGGCTGGACAATGTCTTTTCCGCTTTAAAAAGAAATATATGCACAAAACCTAGTTGCGCGCCTGATAAAAAAAAAGTCATTTAATATTATATGAAATACCAAATCCAGTGTTGAACTGCTCACAGCTGCACTAAATCAGTGAGTCGTATTATGCTTGTATTATTGGAGGGGGGGACACGTGCCCCCAGCGTCTACGGACCTGTATGTAATATATTTGCATAAATCTAGAAGAATGAAAGCCATTCATATTAATACTTCCTTCGTAAAATCATGGTTTTATCGATGCTTCAAATACGTGATAGAAGATAAAGCGAATTAAACAAGGAAAATGCTGATAGTGACATGCTATTAATAAACACTCATTTGACCACTTCCCATAACGATTAATCTGCGTAAATTAATTAAATGTATAAAAGGCATGTATCATGTCATGAAGAGGATGCATTGCTAACAACCGAATCACCCGAAATCGAGAAAGATGTTCAGTATCGCATATTTCACTACTGTTCATCAAATCTGGAAAAAAGAATACACTTATCCCTTGTCATTCGCGGGGGTCAGGGGCACCAGAAGGCGCAAATATGCTAAATCCGCGAATATTTTTTACTGACCCCCGAAAAAAAGCCCTTTCGGTCCCAAAAATGAAAAAACCTTTTGAAAAACAAGCACTTCAAAAATGGTAAATGTACAATAAATAAATGAATAAAATAAAGCATACAGTAAAAAGATATACAGTTAACGAAAACCATACATTGCATAAAACTACATAACAGTGAATACGGTTCGCGAGTGTAACAATTTTCAACAATCTTTCTTCTTATCAATAACACAAAGATTATTATGATAACATTAATAGAATACAAAATCCAGACGTTTTTACGACACATGTCACTTTTTGTTAAAAGTCCATACTAATCGGTTCCCGAGTGTAAACAAGTTTTCAACCACGATTATCTCAGGGCTTATAATTTTAGTTGATAATCTTCTACAATCTTTCTTCTTAATAATAACTGCTATGTACTGGGTAATGACGAAACTCGCTTACCTTCTTTCTCTCTCTGTGCTGTAATGGTAATCCTTGCGAACACGTCAGAAAAACGACTGATTGCTCGCTAGTCTGTCACCAGCCAAATAAACCTAAGTTCGCCCGGTTTGTGTTCCGGTTCCGGTTTCGGTTTCGGTTTCGGTTTCGAACTAAGATGTATTCCCCTGCCCCCTCCAGCGGGAGACAAATGGACGTAAGTTGACTTTATATTATTAAAGATCACCTAACTTAAAGAAAAGAAAACAAATTATTTACAAACATTCGTTTCTTTTTTTTTTTTACACCATGACGTAGTCGCGTGACCAACAAGGGGGCGCCTCTCTATGCGATATTCGCGGAGATTCTGCCCGACCCCCCTGCCCATGTTCTTCTAAAATGTCTAAAATGTGTCGGAGAACATCGTCCACCGACACATTATTTGTGAATCTCTCATTAGTCATTGGGACGTGCAGCGAGCGCCGGGTGGCTTTACCCATACCTCCTCTCCAATTCGGATGAATGCGGGTTCCACCCCTTCGTCAGAAGCTACTGGTGTAACTAGTGGATGCCTCCACTCGTATTTAAAAACCGCTCTGACCGGGGCGACCTATTGTACCAGTAGACTGCCTCGAGCCACGAGATGCGTCCCCTCTCAGCTATGGCCTTACAATCCCATGTCCGCTCGGTCTATATGCAGCTCTGAAATAATGCTTCACATTCCACTTTGTTCAGCGTTGCCGTTAGCACTTCCGATCTAAACACAGTACT
Organism: Architeuthis dux; assembly: GCA_006491835.1. Lineage (NCBI taxonomy): Eukaryota > Metazoa > Mollusca > Cephalopoda > Oegopsida > Architeuthidae > Architeuthis > Architeuthis dux. The sequence goes on from VCCN01003920.1 coordinate 3,288,102, forward strand.
GCTGTCCATCAACACTTCGTCTATCGGACCTTTCTCCAAAAACAACTCATTCATCATCGCTGCGACGGAGGCCCCATGTCTCCGTCCTGATCTCCCGCCATATAGCCACCCGTCCAGGTCCACAATCGACCATTGATATGCACGCACCTGTTCGGTAGTGCGTCACATCAATCGCCAACCTTTTCCAGTTGCTCGTGACCAGAATCTCTCCGACCTCGTGCACACTCGGCGCGGGGTCGATCGCCACCTACTGGGCAGCCCTCCTAGTGACCTGGGGGTTCACTTTTCTGGCTAGGTACAGGGTTCTGTCCACCCCATGTGATGCATGCCATGCAGCTCCCTCGGATCCATGTTCACCAGACCTCTCGCCCTTGTAAGCACATCCGAGGACATTGTTCTTCTCCGAGGGCATACAACTCACTTTCAGTTGCAAGCCAAACTCGCGGATCAGTTATCCCAGAATCCTCAAATGACGCCTGGCGAGCATTTCTGCTGCCCCTTTAGTCTGCACCCTTTTCTCTTCCGTGATCACAGTCTTGACCCATACAAACACCGTAGCCGAGTCCCAACGCCGCTCCTCCTTCCAATGACTCTGACGGGCTTTACGGTTAATCCGTAACTCTCAAGATGAGATCTCACTTCTTCCGCCGTCACCACTGTCTCATCTACCAAAATGTCATCAATGTATGAGTTAGTGGCTCCCCCTATCCTGTTCACCTTTTCAGGACAGTTGCCATGATTTCGGAGTTCAGTGCAAAGCCCAATCTGGTCAGACAGTACATTCTAGCTTTACAGTTTACCAGTTGGTACTTCCACAACCCCTTCGTTGACTGAATTACCGCCATTAATGACAACACGCCGGTCTTATTCTGTTCTCCACATGGCTCAGGAATGCCTTCTTTTATCAACTGCCCCACCACCCCGAATCAAGAAATATTACCAGAACTAATGGGACGGCTTAAAAAATAGACGGATAGACGCGACTACAGGTTAGGGTAGTGAATCAGTCAACCACACACAACTTACTCGTAGTTAGAAATTTAAACATAAATATTATTCTTGGTCGAGACTGTATTTCGATTTGGGGTCGCTAAGAATCAATAGTGAATACGTAGCTTTAGAAGACAACATACACATTTCATCAATAGTTAGGTTAAACAATAATATTAAATTAAAACCACAACACATGCACCCATGCGTGGCAAAGACTAGACCAAGGAACAGGTCGGGGGAGACATTTCAGGTAGAACAATTAGGTTCGGGATATGTTAGTAAGTTATGTTGTATATCAGTAGCTAGTGCAGTAGTAAGAATAGGTAAGGCACGTAGGCTCCCACTAATTATACTGAATAATACCAATAAGACGGTCACCTTGAAGAGGGGGTGCCCTATAGCTGGGCTTAGCAGGGCGGGTACTGTAAACGAAAACCACACCAAGTCACTGACGAAGATTTAGAGAAAGTAGATGTACCCAGAAGATTTAAGTCAGAAATAGATCAACTACTAAAGAGAAATAGGGACTTATTCTACCGCGGATAGGCATCTAGGTAGAACAGACACTGTGAAGACGCGAATAGATACGGAACGGCATGAGCCCATAAAGAAAAAGCCGTATCGCACACCACTTAAGCAACGGAAACTAGTCGACACAGCAATAGATGAAATAGTATTAGTAAAAAAGAAATGGTAGTAAACGAGTCTGTGTAGACTCCAGGGCACTAAACAAAATTAGTAAGAATAACGCCCACCCACTTCCAGTTATTGATGGCATGTTAGCGTCCGTGGGATCAGCGAAATACTTTTCAAAATTAGACTTAAAGTCAGGGTACTGGCAAGTTGAATTGTACGAGGATGATAAAGAGAAAAGTGCGTTCACTTGTCACCGTGATGCCTTTTGGACTTGCTAACGGACCCGGTGTGTTCCAACCGATGTCTATCGTATTACAGCGTCAGGAAGATTTCGCCCTAGCATACTTAGACGATATTTTGCTGTTCTCAGATACGGTAGAAGATCATGTTGAGCACACAGGAAAGGTTTTAGGCAGTTTAAGGATTTCATAGCTTGAAATTGAAACCCGCAAAGTGTGAGTTCTTTAAAACAGAGACTCAATATCTAGATTTTAGAATTAGCGATAAGGGCATACAGCCAGACTATGATAAGGTTATGGCCATACAGGCAGTAGCAACGCCAACTACAGTCAGACAGGTCAGGGGTTTCATAGGGATGTGTTCCTAATATCGGAGGTTCATCCCAAGTTCTTCTAGTTTATCTCAGCCGTTAATCAGCTTAACCAGAAAGTATGCACGTTTCCATTGAGAGACGCGTGTCAGGTAGCTTTTGATCGACTGGAAGAATGCCTTCCGATATGGTTACTTTAGGATACCCGGTCCCACATAAGTACTATAGCTTACATACTGATACTTTTGTATTGGTACATGCTTAACGCAGCATGTCTATGATGAGGGTGAGAACAAGGAAATAGAAAAACCTCACAAGTTGAGTGATACGCAGACGAGGTGGTCGACCATAGAGGAGAAAGCGTATGCTATCCACTATGCGTTGCGAAAACCTAACCACTATGTGAATACTGCAAGTTTCAACATCTACACCGATCATAAGCCTCTTCAATACTTTCTTAATTCCCCCATGCAGAATAAAAAGAACTCAGTTATGGGCTTTAAGCATAGCGGGATATAATTGTAGGATAGAGTATCTACAGGGTAAGGATAATGTGTGTGCGGACCTATTGTAACGCTCTATAGACGGACCGAGCGTAGACGACAGGAAAGAGGTAGAGGTAGATTACAGAACATATGAGGTCAGTGTGATAGATTCGAATGAATTCGGACCAAAACACCTCGCTGCGTACAAAGAAGACGTTGGGTTTACAATAGAGTACGAACGGCAAGAATCAGACAGGGATATTTTAGAACTAAATCATAGGATTAGAAACGGTAAGGCTACCGAGTTTGAACAAAGAAATACATAATTATGGATGAGATAGTTTACTATTTGTCGCAACCTGACGACGTTCCCATAGTTAGATTGTATGCCCCATCCCACGCCAGAAAAAGATAATTGTACAGTACCACGACGACAATGGCCATTTGGGCACAGACAAGACATACCAGGCAAAACTATTTCTGGCCTTGTTTGTTTAGAGAAGTAGTCGATTTCGTCAGCGGATGTATGCCATGTCAAACTAGAAACTTAAGTAAGATTCAGCCTCGAAATGCAGGAATATCATATGCCACCTTTCCCCCTTGCTAAGATAGCATTAGATATCTCCGGCCCTTACCCTCAGACTCATTCGGGGAACCAATACATAGTCACATTTATAGACATGTACAGTGGCTGGCCCGAGGCATTCCCGGTATATAATAGAAAGGCAGAAACAGGAGCATACCTCTTAATAGAAGGAATTCTCCCCGGATTCGGCACCCCACTCCAACTGATAACTGATAACGGACCCGAGAATATTAACAAAATCATGGGAAAACGTTAGAAGAAATGAATATACGCCATGTAACCACTTCTTCTTATCACCCGCAAAGTAACGGTAAGATAGAAAGATTACATAGGACGATGCATGACATCTTAGCTAAGAAAATTGGTGACAACGCAAACGCGTGGGACCTACACATCCACCAAATGCTTGCAGCTATCAGATTTAACTTTAGTGGGTCGACGAGATTTTCGCCATTGTATCTAGTTTACAACAGGGACGTTATACTGCCAGTAGATAACATCCTTAGGCCACGCCGCTTGTACTACGGTACGGAGCACCATGATAGCTCATTTAAAGAGCAACACCGCGCATTTACCCTTGTTAGAAGTAATCTAAAGAAGGCGAGAATACGACAAATAGACAGATCAAACAGTAAGACTAAGGACGTAGATTATCAGATAGGAGATCTAGTGTATTACAGAAACCACCATAAGTGCGGAAAATTAGATAACAGATGGAAACCGTATTACGTAGCCATAGAAGAAATGGGTCCAGTATCTCATAGAATTAGGGAACAGTTAACAAATTCTGTCGTCAAAGCAGACGTGGAATACCTGCGATCTGCTAAAATAGAGGGATGGGTCATACCGACTTCTGACAGACCATTACGTAAGGTGACGTTAGCCGCTCCGGGTGATTCAAGTGAATCTGATTGGGACTCTAATACCTGTGTTGACAAAAAGATACGTGATAACTCGGACAATGAATCCGATATCCCGTTGATGGAACGTCAACCAGTAACACGCCGATGGCAGGTGGGAGTCAGCGTGATTACTACATATAAGGATGGAGAAGAGAATTCTTTACCTAGTCACTCACACGGATGCCTAGCTAGTAAAGCATGGAAACTGTAGCCGATTCGGATTCATCAGATAGCGCTGAAAGTATGGAAATATGCGAAAGTAGGAGGCAGAAAGTAGCTAGGAAAAAAGAAGTCTATTCGGTAACCAAGGACACGGATAACAGTGTAGACGTTAGGGGATTGCGTACGATTGGTAAAGGCCGATCCAGAAAGCATAAGTATAATCGGATAGTTAGTTCTGACGGGGACAGCGATGACAGTGAGAAGGATCGCTACTTACGTTATACAGATAACAGCCGACACATAAGTACAGAACGGTCATTAACACATAGAAGAGACAATCTATGGAGAGAGTGCACGCGGCATAAATTGCAAACCTATTATAAACAAAGTATCAGATGAAAACGGAAAGAAACGGTCTACTAAGGCGAGGGAAACACGCAGAAAACTAGAAATGGTCGAAGTAGCGATTCGGAAGATATTGCTTGTAGCGGGTACAAAAGGGAACGGAAAAAGAACCAAATCAAGAATTTAGTTAAGATACTGGAAGATATATTTTAGAGATAAGGGGATCATTAAGGGGAAACGGACGAGGGAAGAGAGAGGTACCTAAGTTAGAATTGAGACGCATCAGAAGCCTGTCAACAGGCACACCATTTTATACATCTCCTTCATCTTCATGTCACGTCTGCGACTAATATTTATATATCAATTCGCCCACCCAGCTCATTAAGCGCCGACTTCAAACGTAACGAGATGCGCAGTATTCCATGTTTAAATAGCGAAAACTGACAGGCTGAGAACGCTGAAAGTAGACTTTACAAAGTTTAAACTGCGAGCGGAAATCGTATTCCCGTTTGATCTTTTCTTAAACAGAAAGAAACAAAACATTTAACTAATTTCTTTTGACGGTTGTTCCAAAAACAAATCTTTTAAAAGATATTATTAGGAAGAACACAATTAAAAGTCGTACAAAATCGCATGAAGTATCGATCGAAAGTCATTTATCTGAATCCGATTTTGTTTTCGGGGCGTTGTTAACGCTTTGGTCGATTGATCATATTTCGGAATTTTATTACAACCAATTGTATGCACCACAGCCGAGGCAGAGATTTTATACAGAAATTTGTTTTAAACCCACCCACCACGATTTACGTTTTATCCACAAGAATCCACAAACAGATTCTTATAAACTTGACAGGTTGAAAACATGCTAATGGAATAATACAGAATTGAAATAAGCTTAGCGGCTGTAATCTGTGGTTAACGAATGAAGAGGAATATAAATAGAAAAGAAACTGTTTCTAATTCAATTTGTTTGACACTTTCATATATGGACAAGCGACGACAATAACTGCATTCTCTAGCTCTGTAGTCTATTTCACCTTTCAAACAAAAGGGAAATACAGGTAGGGGAAAGAAGAAGACATAATAGGGAAAATAAAACAAACATTTCACAAACATTTTTGCACAGCCATACACGTTATACGTAAATAAATTTAAAGTAGAGAAAATTAACGCAGAAAACATAAACTGTGATATCATTGCTTGACACATACATGAAACACGTTCAAAGCGATGTGGAAAGAATATAAGAGGCACCCAACTACGAAGGGACAGAGGGAAGAAGAAGAAAATAAAACAGAAACAAACAATTATATATGTATAAAAGCACACACGGTTTGCGTAAGAACTTTGACAGACACGGCTGTTTTGTTTTTGTTTGTTTTGGTGTCTCTCCCTTTCATCTATTGAATGGACGGAAGCAAAAGAAACTTTTGGAAAACCATCATTTTTATTTATTTATTTTTTTATTTTTTCCCTCGTCTGGTTTGAATTCGTTTTTCTTTTTCTTTTTTCTTATTCTTTGTCTGTGGTTTTACTTTTCCAACGACCTTTGTACGTTTGCTGTGGAGTCGGACAATGAGAAATGGGACTCGAGCTTTGATATGTTCAGTAAGAGAGAGTAGAAATACCACTCATTTTAAAAGTATACGCATATATTTTAGACAAAGAATTATAGGGGCGGATGTGACGTTATGTGCGACTTGTTAATTAGTCTTAATTAAAGCCCACATTTAACGAAATTGGTAATTAAGTTAACACCAGAAAACCAAAATGTTCTCACGGTGTGGAAAAAGTATATATTTCCAACCAGGCCATTTAGTGTCAAACGTCGAGCTCGTCGGCAGAATTTTAGAAAGTTGCCCCATGCGGCGATTTTCGCGTGGACATCACACTTTGATAACAAAACGATTCGCTAATGGATTCGGACAGATTATCTAGTAAAACATAGACAAGAAGTCTAAGAAAAGAAAAGCCGGTACCAAAATTCACAGCGGGAGTCCTAGATAAGTCAAAAATGATGACGGCTGACAAAGCCAGCATAGTTTAGTGATAGATGAGTTATCGCGGGACGGCTTATCACGGAGCACAGATGTATCATAAGATAAAATAATATTAGCGGGAGTGGAGACGCAGAGAGCCAGACCGGTCAGCAGGTATAAATAGGCCCGGTCATTTCCAAGAAAAGTTAGTTAGCGGAGGGATTTGGAAGAAGTCTGAAGTCCCAAAATAAGTTCCCCCCAACAACAAAGAAACCGTTGTCTTCGGAAATTATCCGAAAAGAGGAACTTGATCGTAATTTAATTAGTCACAGCCCATTGCTCACACGCGCCTACACAAGCACGGGCGAAAACCATTAGCGAGCGACTGTCCTTTTCTCCTTACTTAAGAGCTTTCCTTTCCCCCCTCTCTCTCTCTCTCTCTCTCTCTCTCTGACGGCGACTACAAAAATTGTTGCAGACCGAGAGAAAACCCGACAAGGGGACACGCTCGAAATACAGCCTCGTTCTTTTTTCATCAGAAAACTTTGCAGGTACACGCATCACGGTACACTTAGGAGACTACTTACTTAGGCTACGTACAATTTAACTATTGTTTCACCCATTCAGAAGCTTCACAAAATAACGTTAAAACAATTATTTCTGTTAAAAGTCTATAATGTTTATCATAAACATTGAACAAAAAATATCAAAAAGTATCTTATTCCCCAAAACTGTCATAAATAGTCTTCCCCATCTGTACATTCCTCATTGGCCTAATCTTACAGTTAATACACTGCACCTATTTCTCCCTTGGGGCAGAGTTTGACCAGTTTTCACCGCCTTTCTCTTTCTCCCATTTCCAGCAGACTTCTAAAACTGTTTAATGTCCAGTTTCCTTTGACAGGTTTTGCTCTTTTTTCTAGGGACTCTTGTAATTAGAATCTTCTCAGGTGGGTCAGTTAGTTTAGCTGTGTGGCGTTTTTGTTGCTACGACGTTGCATCTTTCTTGGACTAGCCTTTCTACACGGTCGCAATGCCCCAGGGGTATTGATTACGCCTGTTGCATTTTGTCCAATCATATTTTATGAGGTGCAAGTTATTACAAGGTGTCTTCTCGTCGTGGCCTCTGACCAATGTTGGGGTTGATCTAGAAATTTGTTTTCGCTTGAGGTATATTTCTTATTGTTATGCCGTTCCATGAAACAAGGTAAGTAAAAAAAACGACAGATAATAAAAAGGGAGGTAACTTAATATTTGTACATTTGAATTTTTCTCTCTTGTGATACATTTAATTCTTCATGTTTTACACACATGGATGAATTAAATCACGTTTGTCCACACAATATCTCCAAAAGTTCTCAATTAATTTCAATGACATTTTGTAGAATGGTACGGCTAAAGTGGGGCGGATCCAGGAATCTCTCACAGTTACCTTCCCTGCATCACAGCTATATATGAACTGATTTTATTCAGATTGTAGTGGCAATGGCATTGGCAGAGGCATGCATTCTATGACTGATTTATAGTTTTTATTTGAAACTAGTTTTCAGTTTAGACGATTTACTGATAAAATCTCTCACTAATCTGGGATATAAAAATATAAGCTTAAGACGGATTTCTGTTCTTTACGACAGACATCGTTGTGGTTAGCGGATCAATAGACCAGAACTGTTAATCTCGCATATTTCCCCGGTAGCACCAAATGATATGTTTATGTTAAAAAGAGAGTAATGAGATAATAACAGTATAACATGTTTAACATAGACATTATTTTAACACATCTTTTTGACCTAATGCGCATCAGGCAAATAAACATCAAATTAATATAAGAACAATGGACGATTCTTTATCTTTTCCGCGTTAATTTCAAAACGGCGTGAACTATTTGTACAGTGCACTACTGTACAAACAGTTCACGCCGTACTATCACGACAATAACAGGTGTGCTGCGTTCATTTGTTCCGTAATTGACTTATATAAACTTAACCCTAAACACTAATTTTAACAGTAACCCTAAACACTAACACTGAACACAAATCTGAATTATATCCTTTGTAGTTAAATCTAATAAAATACAATTTTAAATGGTCAATTTTTCTGCTTTCATTTGAAAATGAAATTTTTGAAAAATAAATTAACAGATAAGTTTTTGAAAAAGTGAAAAAGCTGTGACTAGAGAAAATTTCAATATTAGTGCATTGAAATCTAAGGTGGAAATGTTTTGAATTTAACGCGGAAAAGGTAACAATCGCCGAACAATAATGCGGTGATTGCAGTTCGAAAGATGTAAAGTATCAGCTTGATTCCATGTTTTTGTTTGTTTACAAATTAATGAGAATAATTGATTAAAACGTATCGCACTTTGTAACTTATTACTTACTTTAACTTTATACTAATAGTCCAGTCTTACTGCCTGTGATTTCAAAAGAAAGTGTCTATTGGGATGCTTCGAGATCATGCTGGAGTGGATACTGTCTTCTCGTCGTGGCCTCTGACCAATGTGAGACTAATTTTAAAAATGACCAGAGACAGATGAGGGAACCAGACCATCCCAGAGAGAGACACTGAGATGCCTCTCAAGGACAGAGATACTCGAGGATTACCTTGAAATCTACGAATCTGGAAAGCAAATCTGTAATGGCCACAACGACACATACACACACATACGGAAAAGCTGAAGATTTTCCTCCGTCTACATACGACCTTTATGCCCCAATATTGTTGCATAATTTCGGATTAAGGCGTCCCTCGGTCGACACAAAGAATAAACGAAAGATATTTCTTTCTATACATAGTCTTTGCCTTGTAATTCCAGCAGGTGTGTATGACGGGTTATGTCCGTAGTTTCACGATGTCTGTTCATCCACGGCTCTTATTTCTCAGCTGTACCACTACCCAAGAAGTTTCCTTCCGAAGACTGGATACCAAAAGCCACAACAGTATTCGATTCAACACACAACAGCAGTTCAATTCGGCCAACATGGCTACGGGGTAATGCACCATTGAGTGCAAAATTGGGCGACTGTTACCTTTTCCGCGTTTAATTCAACGCATATGGACGGCGTTTGCTAACCTTAACACTAAGTCTAAACACTAACCCTAACACTAACCCTAACACTAACCCTAAACACTAACACTAACCCTAAACAATAACCCTAAACCTAATGTATATCCTTTGTAGTTAAATTTAATAAAATAGTTTTAAATGGTCAAATTTGTGCTTTTATTTAAAAATGAAATTCTTGAAAAACAAAAATTCACAGATAAGTTTTAAAAAATGAAAAACTGTGATCAGAGAAATCTTCAAAATTTGTGAAGAAAAACTGCCTTTCTGAGGTCCTCAGAAGCATATATAATGCAGCGAAATCTGATGCGGAAACGTTTTAAATTTAACACGGAAAAAGTAACAATCGCCTAAAATTGTTTTTAGATTGCTGTAATCTGGTTAAAAAAACAATTGGTCCAACAAATGATGATAATTATCTTTCGTTATCTTAAGACAGTCATTATTAAACTATTTTAGTGTCTTCGAGTCTTTATCAGAAATGTTCAATCACTCAGACTAAATTTTCTTATGTTTTTAATCATTTTCGTCTTATTCTCCCTCATGTATTATTTTATACATAGTTCATTGTATATCATTAGGTCTTTCCTAAAAGGTTATAGTACAGTAAATGTGGGAAATATCGTGGATCTTTAAAATTAGAAAACCAAAGAGAGAGAAAACCTATCAAGATTCCAACTCCACTGCCATTAAAATCAATTGCACCTGACTAACCACTTTAATGGTAATTCCTTTTTTAATAATAGACAAATATAAATATCTGAGTAAATTAAGTCTTCCTGGTTCATTCACTCCTTATTCATCCCCTCTAGTTTTATTCGCCTCCAAAATAGTCTCATTCAGCCATGTCTGAATCATTCACAACTCTAAGAAGCACTGCATTAAGATTTCCACATTCACCTTTGCTTGGTCGCGTTTATCAATGACTGTACTTCCACCAGGGAGAATTGCTGCCTCGGTGTGTAATGTCACGTGTCTCCAGTAGAAAAGAGATTTCAGGAAGGTTAAGATGTTACATTTCACTGAAGCAAATGAACAAACGATCCATCAATGTCGGGACACAGACAACATTTCTAAGCAAAACTAGAAAGAATATCAAGTGAAGCATTAATGATGTTCAGCCAAGAGCTATTTGCATTTATGTGAGGCGAATTGAAGACTCGTGTCTCCTAACGGCAAACCTGTTAAAGGATAACATTTCCGGACATGCGCATTGATGCAGCTGATTTCAATGAACCGATGATTACAGATTATATAAAAACTATGTCCTCTGTGTAATTTACCGAATAATAAAGTTATCATAAAGTTATCATAAAATTATCATAAAATTATCATAAAGAGTACCAACTGAAGATACATCTAACATATGTAATAGGGGTTGGCATTTAAGGTATGGGTATTTTTAGAAATGTCTGTATTTGTGTGGTAAGCTAGTTTATTTTATGTTGTTTTTGAACATGTTAACAGAAACAGAGCTTACTGTTTTGTCTGAAAGGGAGTTCCAGTATGAATGGGATCTTGATGTCAAGAGTCTGTCCCTAATACCATGGTGATGGTGTATCTGGTATTTGTGGTAGTGATCTCTGTTTGTTGTTCTTAGTGTTCTCTGTAGCATGGGTTTGCTCTGTATGCACATCTTACAGTGAGTGGCTGTGTCCATTTCTACCATGCGGTGCGTCATTTTTCAGATGTGTATCAGGTCACTTCTCAATCTTCTGTATTGTAGAGTGGGTAGCTGTAGTATTTTGAGTCTGTCTTCATATGGCAGTTCTTTTAATTGTGGCACCAGTTTCGTAGCACTCCTCTGAAATCTCTCTAACATGTCTCGGTAATTTCTTTTTTTTTAATAGAGTCTTTCAGTAGACAGTTTTAAGTATCTGAAGACGGCCTGGGATGTATCCAAGTCATATTCCAGAGTTTCCTATCGAGTGGGCCATGACCCACTGGTTGGCCACAGCACCTTTTCCAAGTGGCCCACAGAGATTGACCAATTCTTGATAGGCCTCTGGTCACACTTTTGATTCTCGAGTTCAGTGTTCATGAACTTTTGACTTTTTTGCTTCCTTTCAATTATCAACTCTCGCGGACTGTTGATAACAACGTGTCGATAAAAAGTCACGTTGACCGCATCGATTTTGTATTTGAACCCAAGAGATATTTGATTTAATTCATGGCGATTTTCTCAATTATAGTTCATGGAGTTCTTTTTGTTGGCTTGTGATGTTGCTCCAAACAAGTTCCTCTTCCAAGATGATCCACGGGGAAAAGGTTTTGGAACCACTAATCTAGGAAATTCAAAAGAGTATTATTAATCATCAGCATCATCATCATCATCATCATCATCATCAGTCCACTGCTGGAAAAAGACCTTTCCCATCTCCTCCCATGACAACCTATCCTGTGCTAGCATCTGCCACGTCTTACCGGCAAACTTTTCTATCTCGTCCCTCCACCTTGTGTCTGGTTTTTTCCTACTTCTTTTACTGTCCCATGGACACCAATCGGTTAGTCTTTTCCCCCATCTATTGTCATCTCGTCTTGCTAGGTGGCCATCCCATCTCCATGTTTGCTGCTTAATTAGTTGTATAATATATTTCACTTTAGTCTTCTCTTTGATCCATGTTGATCTTTTTTCTATCTCTTAGAGTTATCCCTAGCATTGCTCTTTCCATGGTTCTCTGTGCTATTCTGGGTTTGTTTTCAGCTCGTCCGGTTAATTTCCATGTTTCGCATCCATAAGTCATGGCTGGTATTATGCAGCCGTTGTATACTTTACGCTTTAGACACATTGGCAAGGTGCTCTTCAGAATGTCTTTCCAACCTATCGTTATGCGTCGTTTTATTTCGCAGTCATGGTCCTTCTCTAGCTGTATTACCTGGCCTAGGTAGATGGTAATAAACAAGTATATTTAACTCTGACTTATTCTGCTGGCTTCCGAGCGTATTTTGGATCAGCATTCGCGTTTCGGAGATTTGAACGTATGCCTCGACATTGTCTTCGATCACGACGGTTTTCGTTGTTGCTCCAATCCTAGCAAATATCTTCATCGTGTTTTTTTCACGAAAATAATGTCTAACAGATATCTCTTTTTTTAAGATCTGGACGCATACTCAGAACTTGCGTAGAATTGGTCTGTGCGTTGAAAATGGCGTGACAAGCCGAAATATATCCGTCAATACATATGCTAAGGAGAAAACTCGTATAATAAAGTAGAATATTGCAAACTTTATATGTTAGTTCTGTTTGTGGTCGTTTTTAATCACCGCTAACACTCGTTTATTGCTGGGTTTAGGCTATTCATGTGTTTCTATATGTATCTATGTATCTATCTATGTATCCGGACTTCGCCCAGCCCTAACCGTCCATAGTAGGAAGTTGAGATTTTGCACACGCACTTCCCTCAATGAGTAGGGAAATTGTTGTTTTTACTTTTAAATTCTACCCCTAAATAGGTTTTTAGAAGGGGGTTCAATATGCAATGTAAGTTTATGCTAAATTGGTCAATAGTTTGTGTCTGCTTTTTTAAAAAACTTCAGACCTTTTTTTAGATATCACAGCCCAACAAAAGGCAAGAGAAGTAACTTATTAATTGATTACACCTTTTCCTAACTTTTTAATTGATCACCTCCAACACATCATATATGAGTGGTGGTGATCCATAGTTTTCCTTGGAATGCTAGTCTATATTATGACGACTGATTACGTTAGAGGAGTGATAAATATCAAATCAACAACAGACAACATTCCTGTTTCAACGTTTAAAAAAAGCAATTCTTTTTAGTTATTTTTCAGAAGGCACAATTGGTAAATCGATCAATTTTTGATTTGATATCTAGCCGGTCAAAGGAGTGCAATTTAGTCGAAATCAAATTTTACATTGCGTATAAAAACATACAGACCTTTTAAAATGTAATGTATATTTTACTGTTTGTAAACAAAGCAGACAGTTTTAACTAGATTTATAGATTTTAGATAACATCTATAAAACTGGCAATAAAACGTTATCTGAAAACAGTAGCATCATAGCTAACAAAAGTGTTGTTTTCTCACCTTTACTCGATGTATGATACGGTTCTAAAATTCTGTTGGTGCCATGCGGGTGATATAGATAGGGGTATTTCCAGGTAATTCTCCCAACACTTGGTTATCTTTCCAACAGGGGCGTTCGGGGAAGTTATCATCACACCAGACTAAAGATATCGTTATTAATTGTAAATTCTCAATAGATTATCGATTAATTGATAGCAATCAAATATATTTCCAATTCCCAATTCGTTTTATACGATTCTGAAGTTTTCAAACTTTGGAGATAAATAAGTCTACTTAAAATCGTATCTAGAATAAATGGAATGAAGCCTTTAGTTTTCTTTGTATCTAATGTCTCTTATAAAGTCTCAAACAATATTTTTAAGTTAGATCTTTCCGTATATTGTTATCAATCCACCAACACTTCCTGTACTAGTGATATGACGGATCATCATCATAATCACCATCGGCAACAGAAGCAGCGTGAATCAATCAGCGTGTTAAGATCCGTTGTCGAACATAGGCCTTCCCAAATTCTCGGTCCTAATACATTCTCAACTTGTCCAAATCATGCCATCTTATATCTTTGCCAGCTACGATTTCGCTTATGATCTCGCGTTGTTCAGCGGTTGTCTGATATTCTTGCAACATGCCCATTGGCATTTAAGCTTCCTAATGGCGTCTAGGATATCGCTGACACCTTTTTGCTCTTCAATATTTGATGCTGTCTGTTAATCTAACCTTCAGATCTTTAGCGTGATATTTCCCTTTGCCTCTCTTGGATTCTTCACTCGCTCAACGCTACCAATGGGGACTTTGCTCGCCCATTTAGTTTACTTTTTCTCATTCCAGTAAGACGAACGATCGATTATAATATTAAA
>VCCN01003920.1:3369640-3380502 GCA_006491835.1 Architeuthis dux
TCTCTCTCTCTCTCTCTCTCTCTCTCTCTCTCTGTACACACCCTGTCAGTTAAATACCCTTATTTCCCTCTGCGGACGAAATGTATATGTGACCAGTAGAAAACTGCTATGATGTTTAATGTACTTGATACGTGATTACGGCGAAAAACCAAAGCCGTCACCAACAGAATAAAAGCAACTATCTTGGACTTTTTAACCGGTCTACGCCTCATCCTTTTTGTGCACCTCTTTGTTTATGTGTATACATGTTAACAACGTATGCTACAAATAGAAACCGTCACATCTGTTGATAGCGTGCCGTGTTGGGAAAATGGATGATCAATGAATAAATGACTTCTCTCGTCTTTTGTTGGTCCACTAAAAAGTCCGAATTTTCAAAAAAGAAGCGTGAACGCAGATGGACACAAATTAAGGGACCAATTTAGAATAAACTTACATTGTAAATTGAACCCGCCACTAAAACACGTTTTTGGGGGAGGGGGGTCAAAAGCAGAAAAGATTTGTTATAATAAGGTGTAAGTCTTCAGCCCTATAGCTCCATTGGTGCGGCCTGTACGTGTACTACATACATAGCCAGACAGACATACAGATAGACAGACCGACCTAAAAGCTGAAGAAATATATGTTGACAGTTTTGTTGAGAGTTCTGTTGAGAGTTTTGTTTGATGGTCTATAATATTGACATAATCAATCAATTGGTTATATTTTCATCTACAATAATGATGTTGCACTTTGTTACATATGTCGAAATAAAACTCGGATGTATTTAGCTGCTGTTGAGAGATTTCGCTTTATCCGGAATGTATATTAGAGAGAAAATGGGAGGTGTCCTCGGACTCCTGACTACCACCATGACTAGCTGGTCGATGGTTGTATACTTTTTCATGGTTAAAGCTATGTAATCTTAATGTATACTTAAATCACTTGACCAAATTACGTGCTTTGCCCTTATTCAACAACTTTTAAGATATACTCTTCTTTTAAACACACAAGTATGAACTGTTGCGGTCAAGCTACACACTCCATTAGGACAAATTTCCCTGTGAACTCAGCGGCTAATTGAGTATACTCTAAGCTGTGTGATTAGGGTGGAGGTATCACTTCGAATGTGGTCATAAAAACCTGTAGGAATAAAGTCTCGACCAGACTTTGAGCCTTGCAAGGATCACTAAGTTGACGCATGCAACAGAGACCGAGTCTTCGCCACCAGGTGTATACTCCATTGTGAGTTGTCTCTTAAGAGACGGGACGCTTTACGTTTTACACCGGTGAATATATTACACAATCTTCTGCACATTAGTGGATGTATATTATTGAGAGAATGTTTCGGAAAATATTTTCTTTTTCACAGATGCCAAATATAATATAGTGTTTCTCCGGGATTGTTCCATCTCGAAATGTTTCTCATATCATCCATTCCTTTAAGGAATATTTTCAATCTTTTTGTTGATGCCGTTTAGTGTGAAGTAATAGAGCAATGAAAGTGTAGCCAAAACACACTTATTTTATGCCAACTGCAGGATCGGCGAGGTTCATTATAAATCTTTGAACTAAAAGGTATTTCATACCTGCTAGCAATCGTGGACCTAAATGAACTGCGATAGTGTGTCTATGTTACAGTAATATTTTGGAACTAGTGATTTTTTTATATTCCCTTTTACAATCAGTGTAGTGATGGTTAACAAGCTTGTGGTGCTGACCATTACTTCTATAATGAGTTGGATCCTCATTGGATACCCCATTATTGTGGTCTTGTGTCAAACTAAGCTAAACTTAGTAAACATAAAGTATATTCTGCTTCAGTATTTACAGGGTATATATAGCTTAGTTTGACACAAGGACACAGTAGACGGACATCCAGTGAGAATAGAACTCATTACAGTAGCAATGGTCAGCATCACACACTTGTTAACTATTATTACACTGATTGTGAAATTAGGGATTTCATGAACTTACTGAAAAGTTTAGGGATTTCACAAAATCAACAGTCTTACTGAAACCTCTACATGAGTACTTGTAGGGGTATTCTGATACCTGAGTGCATAGTGAGGGGCTCATCATCAGATAGCCAAACACTCTTGAACAACTTTATTGCAAAACAAAGTAATTATTTGTTATTTCTACTCCGAGAACCTGATGTAATGTTATCCTTACTACGTATAATTTGAGAAATCTCCGTGTGTATGTACGTGTGTATGTATGTGTGTATATATGTATGCAACGAGATAACTTGACACGTACGAAGTTGATATTCGCCATATATGTTCGTCAGCACACCGGTCATTGCAGTGCCAAGTCGTTTGGATTAGTGGTTCTCGAGAGATCTAAACAATAAATAGTTTAAAGACTAGATCTTTTATTTAAAATTATCTAAAGTTATAGATCTATAATACGTCACCAGCGTGGTTTTATAGATTTAAAAAGTAAGGATGACGTAATAATGTTTAACGACATCATAAACATAAACATAGGAGAGCGTCTCATTATTTTATGAGGTAACCGAAGCCGTAGTTTCATACGACGGACGGACAATTTTTACATGGCATTTATGGCAGGCTGCTCTACACACCACAATGTCCAAACATGCGCCTTTTGAACAGGCATGTCGTAGTTTGCTATAAAACGGAAACGATTTATTTTACTTGAACGCATATAACATTCCAACAGGTTATGCAGCCCTTTAACGTCCGTCATTAGACATAGATCTTCACCAAGATCTGCCAGACCTTTCAATCTTGGACGTCGCGGAGCCAATATCTGCTGAACTTGTCCAAATAGTCACGCCACCTTTCTTTTTGCCGGTCACAATTTCGCATATGATATCTGGGGATCCACGTTGTGAGGCGTGGTGTCCAGCGTTTGTCTGGCATTCTTGCAACATAGCCTGCCCATTGCCATTTGACTCTTCTAATGAATGTCATGATATCTCTGACCTGTCTTTCTCTAACATACTGTGATGTCCTGTGGTCTCTCCATGTGATGTTAAGCATTTCTGTTTGTGCACGTTGCATGGTTCTCAGTTTGAGGGCCAATCTTTTGGTTGTATTCCATGTTTCTGCTCCATAGGTGACTATCGGGAGGACGCATTGGTTACAGACCCTTCTTTTCAAAACTAATGGGATCTGTTTGTTCTTGAATGTTGAGCTTTCTCTACCGAAAGCTTGTCAACTTAGAGTGATTCTTCGTTTGATTCCTTCTTTGGGGATTTCATGGTGATTCTGTGTCCCAGGTAACTGTAGTAGTCTACTTTCTGTAGCCCTGCGTTTTCGATTTTGATTGTTGTGTCTTTGTCTTCAACATATTTGTTGCACCTGACATTGGTTTTACTGAAGTTCATGTGAATACTTTCTTTCTTGCTTTCTTCATTCAGTTCATTTAACATTATCTGGAATTCATGAAGGTTTTCGACAAAGAGGACAATGTCGCCAGCAAATCTGAGGTTACTTAGGTATTCGCTATCAATTCTGATTCATTTACCTGTTTCGGAAAATTATTTCGAGGCCAGCTGTGAAGAATTTTGGTGAGTTGGTGTCGTCGTGTCTTACTCCTTTTTCGAGCTGGCTATTCTGATTTCTAAACTTTCTAGCTGGTAAGGTGCCAGTTGGCAATATTTAACTACTTTCCTAATGTATAAAATATATAAATATATTAGAAACTATTAAAGAGAAGGCAGACGCCATCATATTGTAAAGTACCCCAAATAAGCCTATTGATGAGTATCTATTGTATCATTTGAATCACTTTCTACAAGCTACTGTCCAAGAGACAATATCAAAACAAACAAATAATGGCTCATCTTGCATCCCCAAAGTTTCACATACTGGAAACCAAAGCAAAATCAATAAAAGCCAGACACAAAAAGTGCCAACTCTTCACTTAGAATTTCTGCCTGATTTACAAATCCACTCAAAGTGATCGTTTTGCTATTTAGAGGATTGATCCCTTGTTTTCTTATTGATTGTGCATTTATATTCTCTATTATAGGATTCGGGGTTCAATCTAGTACAGCATGGCACATTGAGACCAATCCGAACTCAATGAACGGTATGAAGCCATATTTTGCGAGGCCTGTGGGATGTTGAGGAACAGTCGGCATTTCATAGGTGACTCGCTTATTTCTTTGAAAAGAAGTGATCAAGTGTTGGCTACCAAAAATGACACATCACTTTATCTTCTTGGGTTTTTGTGGTGTGTTTCTTTTGTTCTTTTTGTTTTTGTTCTTTGCTTTTTGTCAATGGACATTTTATCATTGGACATTTTATCATTGGACATTTTGTCAATGGACATTTTATCATTGGACATTTTATAATTGGACATTTTGTCAATGGATATTTTATCATTGGACATTTTGTCAATGGACATTTTATCATTGGACATTTTGTCAATGGATATTTTATCATTGGATATTTTATTATTAGACATTTTGTCAATGGACATTTTATCATTAGACATTCACACCCAACTGATGAGTTGTGGGGCGGGGTGTCTGAGAAGAAGTCATGTTTTATTCCAGTAGCCAAAAAACACTGGCCATGATGGTTATTTTAGTCCTGTTGATATCTTTTGAAAGGTAACGAATTTTATTTGTCTAATTTCTTGCACATTTTCGGCTGAGTACTATTGTCGATTTAATATGCCATGATGATTTGATCTGAAGATTGTCATTTGTCATTGAGTGACATATCCAGGTTGGCTTAAATTAAGTCAACCTGGATATCTTTCTACCCGATAAAATAACGCAGTTCAGAAACGCTCAACATATGCAACTAACATTTACTGACAGGAGAAATACATTAACAAGCCTGGATTGGCTGCTGCAGTGTCAAATTCTACACCTACTTCTATTCCGACTTAAACTGATTACTTCAACGTGTGTATTGTATATATAATGAATGACAATTATTTAAAAAATATTTTTAGTATAAATATTTAGAATGAGATAAGCCCTTGCGTATTTGTTACATAACTATTCATAGACAGGTAAGACTTGTCAGTTTGGCTCAGTCGGTAAGAGAGCCGTTTACCAATCACTTGGTCATGATTTCAAATCGCGGTAGGCAAATGTTAATTTTGTATATCGGTCTTGTTTAACTGGATGGGGCAAACAAACTGAGTTTACTCCCCTAAATTAGGTGAATGTTGTTGTTGTTGTTGTTGCTGCTGCTGCTGCTGCTGCTGCTGCGGTGGAAAAACAAAGTTAACTCCAGACTTGGACTGGGGTTTGAAAGAATGGTTGCAGGATCAAATCAGTGGTTGACTGTAGACACACTAGGAGTAATGCCAAGTCAGATACATTTAGTAGAGTATATTCAAACAGAAAATGAACATGTGAAGATTTCGTTCTGTATTGTTCTGTATGCAGTTATTTCCGACTTGCAAAACTACTAATACCTAATATCTACATGTCATCATTAGATGAATGGCGCTAAGACAATTCGTTGCCGGAAAAATCGTTGCCATTGAATTCGTTTATGGTCAATTGGTCACCAGTCAACTGTACAATTGGTCACAAGTCGATTGGTGGCGATAAGTCCGTTGCCAGTCGATTGATTGCCATCAATTGGTTGGCGTCAATTGGTGGCCAGGCATTTGGCATTGCTCAATTAGTCTTGAATCGATTGGTCATCGTCAATTGGTCACTAGTAAATTGGTGGCTGTAAGTTGGTTGCTGATCAATTGGTCACCAGTTAATTCGTCGCTGATCAATTAAAAAAGTAAAGCGTCCGTCTCTTAAGAGGCAACTCCCAATGGAGTATGGATCTCGGTGACGAAGATCCGGTTTCTGTTGCATGTGTCAGCTTAGTGATCCTTGCAAGTCCCAAGACTGGTCAAGACCAGCACTTTATTCCTACAAGTTTGTATGACCACCCCCTTGGCAGGATCCAAGTCCACCAAAGGTATACCCCCACCCTAACCACACAGCTTAGAGTGTACTGCTGAGTACACAGGGAAATCTGTTCTAATGAAGAGCTTTCCATACTCTTCGCTCATACTGGGAATCGAACCCAGGACCTTCTGCGTGTGAGACAGACGTGCTCAACATTACACCATCCGAGCGGACCGCTGATCAGTTAGTTGACGGTCAATTGGTTGCCGTCAATTTGTCGCTGTTCATTTGGTCGCTGTCAATTGGTCGCCGTTCAATTAGTCGTGAAGTGAATCAGTCGATAGTACAATTCGTCTCCGGTGTATGCTATAATTTGTTTACGTTTGTTGGTTTGAAGAATACTACTTGGACAATCCGAAGATTAGCGTAACACATCTCTGTCTACTATAACATTTGTGGCATACTTTTCAGATTGCCCATTTTAAAAACATCATTATTATTCATTATTTCCTTCGGATATCCATCCTTTTGATAACATATAACACTAGTAAATTGGTGGCTGTAAATTGGTTGCTGATCAGTTGGTCGCCAGTCAATTCGTCGCTGATCAATTAAAAAAGTAAAGCGTCCGTCTCTTAAGAGATAACTCCCAATGGAGTATAGATTTCGGTGACGAAAATCCGGTTTCTGTTGCATGCGTCAGCTTAGTGATCCTTGCAAGTTTCATGTCTGGTCGAGAGCAGGACTTTATTCTTACAAATGTTTATGACCACCCCCTTGGCAGGGTGCAAATCCACCAAAGGGCTACCTCCACCCTAATCACACAACTTAGAGTGTACTTAATTAGCTGCTGAGTGCAGAGGGAAATCTGTCCTAATGAAGAGCTTTCCACACTCTTCGCTCATACCGGGAATCGAACCAAGGACCTTCAGCGTGTGAGGCAGACATGCCTACCATTACGCCATCCGAGCGGACCGCTGATCAGTTGGTTGTCGGTCACCGGTCAATTGGTTGCCATCAATTTGTTGCTGGTCATTTGGTCGCTGTCAATTGGTCGCCGTTCAATTTGTCGTGAAGTGAATCAGTCGATAGGACAATTCGTCTCCGGTGTATGCTATCATTTGTTTACGTTTGTTGATTTGAAGAATACTAATTGGACAATCTGAAGATTGGCGCAACCCAATATCTCTGTGTTATAAATATCTGCCTGTCTATTATAACAGATGTGACATATTTTTCAGATTGCAAATTTTAAAAGCATCGTTATTATTCATTATTTCTTTCGAATTTCCGTCCCTTTGATTAGATATAACACAAGAACAGAAGTGATGTGTTTGTATTTGGTTGCAAACAAATCAATTAGTGATCATTCAACTTCTGATTGATTTGAAAACATTCACCCGTATTGAACCGATAGCACTTGGGTATTCGAACTTTACTTTATTACGCTGATAGATTGATAGATTTGTAATGGTGTTGCAAAGAGACTTAGTGAATTGTATCGACCAAATTGCCCTAACAGCTAGAGGATTTTAAATGACTATTAAAAGAAGTATTCATAGATTAATTAATTGGATGGAAGAGATGTTTTTTTTATAAGAAGCCAAACATATTTAATCCAAGAAGCCTTTTGCGATGCTAATTAAATCACACAAGCAGCAATCAATACGCCATTAGCAATATTTTCTTTTAAAAATTTTCTTCAGTTCTGCACAATGTTTTGTACAGAACTAACGAGGTTGTAAGAGGTAATGGTATTCATTAGTGTGTGTCTGTCTGTCTGTTCATACAATATCTCCAAGATTTCTCAATGAATTTCAATGACATTTTCTGGAGGGTAGGCAATGTAGCAAGGAAATATTGGATACATTTTGGGGCGGATCCAGGAATTCTTTCGATTGACAGATATTATTTCCTTTTTTTTTCATACATTTATGTATTTTCTAATGGTTGTCCTCCACATAATATCTCCAAGATTTTTCAATGAATTTCAATGACATTTTCTGGAGTGTGGGCAATGGAGCAACGAAATATTGGATACATTTTGGGGCGGATCCAGGAATTATTTCGATTGACAGCTATTATTTCCTTTTTTGTCATACATTTATGTATGTTCTAATGTTTGTCCTCCATATAATATCTCCAAGATTTCTCAATGAATTTCAATGACATTTTGTGGAAGTCCGGTCCATGGGCTAAGAAAGAAGTTATGCAATTTTGGAGTGGATCCAGGAAACCTTACAGTTACCTCCAATGCAACGTAGCTATATATGAACTGAGTTTCATTCCGATTTTAGTGACAATGCCGTTGACAGAGGTATGCAATCATTGGGTGTTCTCTAGTCATTATCTCGTTTTGTAACGAATAACTTAAATTCATTGTTTTGTTTTTTGACAATTGAATACTTCCTCCTGTCCTTGATATTGTCAACGCAATGTTTCGGTTGTTCAATTCTACTGTCTTTTTAAGGTTTACTGTCCGTATGGAAAGTGAGGGACTCCTTTTCCGATAGTGTACAGCAAAAAAGAAAAGGAACAAAAAGTAGCGAACAGAAATGTTAAAGCCATATAAGCCCCCCCCCCCCCATTTCAATAGGCATCCCCTAGGGGGCAAGGACTAATGATTAACATTTTCCACGAATGTCGAATCAAAATCTTACCCTCATATTTTCAATAATTCTATTCTGATCTTTTGCACTATTCATGAGAAATGTCTTCCAGCAACTCTTCATAGCGTTGTTATCTATATATCTCTCTTGAGATTGAACGTTTTGAAGGTCTGACGAAAGGTCTTAGAAACCCTCAACCAAAACTGTCAACATAGGTTTCTTCAGTTTTTAAGTGATTCTGCCTGACTGGCTATGTATGTATGTATGTATGTATGTATGTATGTGTCATGTGTACAGGCCCACACATGGAGCTGAAAATTTTAACATTTACCCTTATTATGTCTAGAATAGGTTTCCTTTTTTAAATCCCCCCCCCAAAAGCTTTTAAGGCGGTGTTTCAATTTACAATATAAGTTCATGCTAAAATGGAACTGAGGATTTAAACATTTATTCCGTATAATGTCTAGATCAAATGTTCGTTTTGTTGTATTTTTTAAATTGCCCCCCCAAAAAAAAAGGTTTTACGGAGGAGTTTCAATTTACAATATAAGTTCATGCTAAAATGGAGCTGATAATTTAAACATTTACTCTTATTATGTCTAGAATAAATGTTTGTTTTGTTTCTTTTTTAAATTTCCCGCCACCCCCAAAAAACGTTTTAAGGCGGAGTTTCAATTTACAATATAATTTCATGCTAAATTGTTCCCTTAGTTTATGTCTGGTAGCGTTCACGCTATTTCTTTTTTTTAAATTTCGGACTAAACAAAAGGCGAGAGAAGTAAGTTATTCATTGATCACCGCATTTTACAATTTTCTTTTATTAATAACGCCCAACGCTGCATGCTGCCAAAAGACGTTGGTCACATGACGGTTTCTATTGACTGACTAACGAGACCCGGTTGTTTTCTTTGTGTTACATTTTAATTATACACTCAACTCAGACATCTCAAATTACATCTCATTACTGGATGGCACTTTTCTTTTATCTATAAACGGTTACGGTTCGTAGTTAAAATAATGATCAAAATTGGACTCGCATTGAAAGGTTCTTTTTGTTATCATATCCGGCAATCTACTACAGTGATTCCCTTGGTGGAGGGCGCTAACACCCCTTTGGGGGTCCTCAGATATTCAAAGAGGGCGTTGAAAAACAAGGGGTGGTGAGAGGCGCAAGGGGCAAAACAATACAAATCGATACTTCCTACGCTTAAATACGTATGTCTATTTTTAATCAAGTACTTTTAGATATTCAAATGGTTCTTCTGACGATTGGACCTCTTCCTGTTCTTTGTGCTGTAAACACGACGTTTCGGCCGATCCATTCTTCGGCCTTCTTCCGGTATAAAATCCGAGTGTGATGGGGTAAACAGAAGTTATGTTTTTAAAGGGGGTAACCCTTATAACGCAGAGACCGGGTGTTTCTGTGTCTTTATCTTGTCGGGTTTAGATCTGTTGAGAAACGGAAGCCACATCGGGTTGAACTCCGCACTTTACCATACAAACAACAGAAAGGGGTCCGAAGAACCATTTGAATATTAATGACCCTTCTCAAAACTATAGAAAAGAACCATTTGAATATTAATGACCCTTCTCAAAACTATAGGAAATACTTTTAGATACTTATGTACACTTAGTCTTAGGGAATAAATGCTTAAATGTCTTCTTTTTTTTTAATTATGAAAAATTTAATTTTCAATGCGTATTTACGGGAACGGGGGTGGGGCTGATAAAATATATGCTCTAAAAGGGAGCGGTAGTCGGAAGAAGTTCCGGAAACTCTGATCTAGTACATATGACGCTAATAGTTTTGAATCATGAACGTTCTTACATTGGATTACATTATTTATTGATAATATTCCTACTGTAGACAAAGTCATTAATTCCTACCAAGCGTAAAGATATGAAAAACAATTTCACACTATATGAATGTCCTAAACTATGTATCGATGCTGTTAAAAGATATGTGTAATTTCTATACACAATTAATCAGTTAATAAGATCTTGTACTATAGCGAAGGTTTCTATACATGAAAATAGATAGATAGATAGATAGATAGATAGATACACGAAAAGAAAATATCTAAAGTTCAAAATACAGATTGACACTGACTAAAACAATCGACTTGTCACTTTTGTAAACAACAGTGGTACTTTTGATAAAGTCAAAGGGTAACTCAGGAGAAACGAAGAGAATAGGATTCAAAACATCGAATTGATGGCCAAAGAACTTTAGTTAGTGACAGAAAATAGCTAAAAATAGAAATATGTTTAATAAACGAGCACGGGTGAATTCAAATTAGGCAATATTCAGAATTCAAAATATACAGAATGGACAAGATAAATTAATTTAACCTTTAGAAACTATAAACAACCTCACTATAATTCAGACTGACAGAGCGAAGACAAAACAGAGTGTCCCACATATA
>VCCN01003920.1:3386941-3400205 GCA_006491835.1 Architeuthis dux
TTTTCAAAAAGCAAGCGGACACAAACTCGTGATCAATTTAGCATAAAGTTACATTGCAACTTGAACCCACCACTAAAAACGTATTGGGGGAGTGGTTCAAATTTTTCTTTTCTTTTTCTAGATATACGGAGTAAATGTTGGAAATGTCATCCCGCTAGCTCCATTGGTGCGGCCTGTACGCGTGATACATACATAGCCAGGCAGACCAACTTGAAATCTTAAAGAGACCTATATTGACAGTTTTGGCGACAGTTTTGGTTTCTAATACAGAAAGCAACACATATAGGTTTACCCCGCTATCCGAAAGTAGAGCCTTCCTATTGAAATCGTTTGTAAACATGAATGGCGTAAAGTGGAGAAGAAATTACCGTTAATTTATATGAAAAAACCTTCTGAGCGTTCACAGACCTAAAAGTGATGAATATGGTATGTTAGGCTGAGTGTTCAGAGGCTGGGTCGATGGGAGGTATAGGAGACTGGAGAGAGAGAGATGGTGAGCTGAACGTTGTTTTAGATGTTTGCCCTTTTTCGTAAAACCAGAAGAGTAGCATAAAGTGAACTTTCGAAAAGCTGCGATACCTGTAAATAGGTATTACCTCTAATATTCATATGAATATTATTATATGGTTTCATTAGAAAAACATGATTCTTATCCAAATCTATGCGTTGCAATTGACATCTATATTTTCACCCAGAAAAGGTGATTTCACGATAAAGCCAATAGATCGTCTGTACACGGTTTGGCTTTAAATAAGACTTACGAAAGGTTTCCTCTTTAAAAAGAAGCCACAACTGTACTTGAAGATACACTATATACGCTACATATTATCAATTCCACAAAAGTTGTTTCCTTTTTCCTAATAGAAGTTAAGCAACATTCTAGCTGATAAGTGAGAAATGGGAAACGATTTGAGAGGTCGATGTTGTAAGGGATATATAAGGAGAACGTAGGTATTAAACGTAGTTTTATATCTTAAGCCAGCGGTCAGCAGACTACAGCACACGGGTATGCCACTAAAAGCTTTTGCCGACACCTGTCTTAAGCGATGTCTATTCATAAATCTGCAACGCCTTGTTGGATTTATATGTATATATATGAAATAAAGGAATGGATACTCTTTATATCCGACAGAATATGATAATTATAAAGACAATTATTAATTAAAAATTAATTGGTTTGCCAACTAATTATTAATGTATATATATAAATAACAAAACGAGCTGAAAAACAACTTGGAATAGCACAGAGAGTCGTGGAAAGAGCAATGCTAGGAATAACTCTAAGATATAGAAAATGGTCAAATGGATTAGAGGTAGGACTAGAGTGAAGGATATTATACATAGTTAAGCAGCAACAATGGAGAGGGGCTGGTTACCAAGCAAGAAGAGATGACAATAGATGGGGGGAAAAGGCTAACCGATGTGTGCCTATGGGACAGTAAATGCAGTAGGAAAAGACCAGACACAAGATGGAGGTATGTAATTGGAAGGTTTGCCGGTAAAACGTGACGTGGGAGATGGGAAAGGCCTTTGTCCAGCCGTGGACTTATAACGGCTGATGATGATGTTGATGTGTGTGTGTGTGTGTGTGTGTGTGTGTGTGTGTGTGTGTGTGTGTGTGTTTTCCGAGGTTTAAAATAAATATACGACATAATAAATTACTTGTAATTAAACATGAGAGTGACTGCAATAAATAAGTACTAAGTTTTTCTTTGACTGAAAAACCTGAATACAAATAGTTTTTCGGACAGCCCAATCTCTTACATAAACCTTTGTTGGGGTGAACGTCCATTTGAAACCTTGGAGAATCTTGTTTCATCCACGCAAAACAGGTGTATTCAGATATTTTCCATAGTTTTGAGAAGGGTCATTAGCATTCAAATAGTCTTTTCGGACGCATGCAGTCTTCAAATGAAAACTGACACATTTTAATATCACTCCCAAGTTGCATCAATAGAAATATCTAGAAGGTTTTGGAAAGATATTTATTCGCACCCCCTCCACGAGGCAAAATTCGACATAGGTTTAGGTTTAAAATGTGTAGATAGGGACAAACACTGTCTAGTTCCCTCGGCCTTACCTTTTGGCACCCCCTGAGCATCAGGAGAATATCCCTAACCCAACCCCTTTTAGTGCAATGGAGAGGTGCATGAGTAAGGAGTATCTAATCCAACTTCAGGCAAAGATCAGAAAATATTTTTGCCATGTGTATCTACTAACTTCCACCCACGGAACGCGTGTTTTTTTTTTAATTCGCATGTATGAGAACAGATAGAGAAGAATTGATTTTAAAATCGATTCCCCCTTCCATTCTTCAATATATAACGAAGTAGGTTACACTCCCTGACCAATATCTGAAATTTGCAAGCTATCTTTGCGGGGTGTCTCATAATTATTTCCACCACAGTACATATGTATGTATGTATTGCTATTCACATGCAGGGTCTAAGTCGCCTTGACAAAAACCCCAGCACAACTGTATTATGTAGTTAACTGATGAATGATACATTTATACTGGTGATCTCTGAAGTCAAAACGGTGTGCCTAATGACTTTACATCATCCTATTCACCAACATTGTTCATAGACGGCCGCGTTGTTAGCCTTTATAGAATGTTATGAGGAATTTATATGCATTGAAAGAGATCTGAAATAGATGGTGTGCAATGATTATCACTGCAGGCTTTTCATGTGGGTCGCAGCAGGCCAGAAAATCTAAGAGAAATCTGATGACTGATGTCTTCCTCTGGAGAACGGAAACTTCACTCTTGGGAAAAACCGGCGCGCCACTGTCAAAACCAATTATGTATTCTCTATATTCTACACAAAGGCCGAGAGTTTATGGTGGCCATAAACACTACCGTCTCCGTCTAATTGCTACACTTATCTAATGTTTATTAAGCATCAATTGAAGAAAAGTAGGTTGTCTTTCGGATTTGCTATATACCTATTATGTTAAAAAGGTCAGTTCGTAGACTATTCGGGTCAAACTTCCTTCTTTGTTTTAAAATGCAGTTATGGGAAACAGATCGATGTTTCCATAGTGTTACTCACTACTAAACGGATTTTATGCCCGACTAAAACATCCGGCTATAATTTGAATGGATTACAATGTCTTCCCTCTAAAATCAGAATGATTAGCGCATATATAGTATTCGAATGACACACACACATTCAAATTGTGTAAGAATAGGAACGATAATCTATGTAATCAGCTGAATGGTGTGACCATATTAAGTTTTCATTATAAGTACTATTTGATTATTTTTAAAAAAGATACATTGTTAACGTGTGTGATTCTAAATTATTCAATTCTAAATTGGTTATCATTAACTTGCGAATTGCTTACAACTATAATATTTTACCTATATTTCCATTGAAAAGATTTTCCGTTGATAATATTTTATGACAAAAGGGATAATAATATCATTTAGCATAATATTACAATAATTCAGATCATTTTCTAAAATGATACTGGTCGTTCATTAAGAATCAGCTACAATGAGTATCAAAATAAAAGTGTTGGAACTAAAAAAGAGTGTGGCAAACTTAAGAAATAGAAGATGGCTGGAAGATCTTTCTCATAAGATTCGAAACCAAAAAGGGATAGGTCTGGTTAGTCACTCAATATAAACCGTCGCATTACCAATGGCCTTTGGCAGCATACCGTGTTGGTGGTGATCAATTAAAATAATTAGGAAAACGGGTGATCAATGAATAAGTAACTTCTCTCGCCTTCTGTTCGATCACTAAAAGTCTGAACTTTAGCGAAAACTGCCGGATACTAAATAAGGGACCAATTTAGCATGAACTTAGATTGTAAATTGAAAAAAAAAATAAAAACATATTCTGGTGAATTTTCAATTGAACACCCACCTAAAAACTTATTTTGCGGAAGAAAATAAATGTTTAAATTCCCAGCCCTCTAGCTCCATTGCTGTGGTCTGTATGCGTGACATATACACAGCCAGCCAGAAATAATCACTTAAAAACTGAAGAAACCTATGTTGACCTATGTTGACAGTTTTGTTTGGTGGTTTCTAATATAAATTAAATGTTTATTCGGGCGCCATGATTTGGAAAATCTATCCACGATTCTGAAAACGTTCTTGTTTTTTACATTGATGAGCACTAATATCGTTTCTGAAATCCTTTCTGAAATCCTTTCTTTCCGGAATACACTGTCTTGGATGTCTTGGATGTCGTTTATCTCAAATCACAAATTCTAACATCAAGGTCTTTGTCACCCCTAAATGACCAGTGCAGATTTTGTTCTGAATGAAAAAATCATTCAGAGATTTGTTTTTTCTCGAAATCAGTCAATGACTATTTTAATTATATTGATGAATTGTAATCGCTGGTAAATCTTCAGGATGCTGTTAGTTCATTTTCAAAGATCTGTTCGCAAGGGTTTTTTTTTATTCTTGCTTCTTTTCCCATACAAAAAAGAACTTCAACTTTATATTTTGCTTCTTTCTTTCTTGCAACTTTATTTTATTGATGTTTGATGCTGTATAAAATTATCTTGTTTATACCTTATGTACAATTAGTTGATTACATCTTTTCGAAGATCTTATTGAATCATACATAATTTAATTGTAACCAATCGAAATGCACCTGTACCGTGTGGAACGATGTTATGTTTTGAAGATTTGAATTCCACTGAATACTACAAATAGTCTTCCTTGTGGGAAGGACTGCGCGAAGAGATTACATAAATAGCAAAAATAAAACTTTTTTAATTCGCTTTTCCAAACAATAAGAGCATTAGATTATCAGGGCTGAAGGAAAATAATCAAGTTAGAAAACTGGGATATTTGAGTTCAAACAGAAGCCCTATTGTTGTAAGGTGATATATTAATAACAAAACATTTGCATGGCCGTCGAATAGTTCAGAATGTTTGCCCATAAATCCTGTGCGACGGCAGATTGCTCAATAAGGTCTCTAATCCTATAAAACAAGTTTTAGACCAGATAGAATGACGACACTGGTATCAAAATGAACTAAATGCATAACTCGGTAAATTTGATTTTTCAACATAGTCACCATTTAGGGCTACACATTTTCCTAACGTTCTATACACTTATTTTCATTCCGTCTATGAAGAAAGTTTCTGGTTTACTTTTGATCCAGTTGTGCACATCAACTTCAACGTCGGCATTGGTTGGGAAATGTTGACCGTTCAACGCCGCTTTCAATTTCGGGTGCAACTAGAAGTATTACATTGCCAAATCGGTGCTGTGCGGAGGTTGTTAAACAACTGTGAATTTCAGGCTCCCCACCGTTTGCGCCATTTGTTGATTGCAATGTACCGTTGCGTTGTCATGATGCATAAACGTGTTATCCTTTCAGGCCTTACAATGCCTGTTCCCGAAATTGACAAAGGCGTTGAAAGGTCAACATTTTCCACTTTAGAAAAATGTGTAGCACTAAATGGTGACTATGTTGAAAAATAAAATTGTAATACCAGTTTCATTATTCTATTTGGTTTCAGACTTTTTTTTATAGCATTGGGGGCTTTATTTATCAATCACCCTCGTATATTATTTCAATTCATTAAAACCAAAAGGTTTACATAAATGCAATTACATAATTGCTTTCACCTTGTGTTTAGTTTGTGTCGCTTACTATCTAACCAATTCTTTTTATATCACAGAAGTATCTGATAATACAAGTAGAAAACTGATCGCTTAACAAATCCCGTATCTTTCTCTAAGAGTAGTCGAATTTCAGGAATCTTATACACATTCCGAATATACCTTTCATCTTTCAGTTCTCTTTGTAAACTCTTTATTCAGATCTTCCTGTACCACTTTTTGTGGAATAGCAAAACAGATTTGAAAATGACTTGGTAAAAGATCGACTCTGGGATAGTTCGATGAAGAAACTATCGAGCGATTCGGGGCGTGGTGGGTACCCATTGACTGATGGCGTAGCGATCAAAGGTAGAAATCCATTAAGTTAGTGGTTCCTAAACTTTTCCAAATCACGGCACCCTTAGTGTATAGGGATCTTTTCACGGCGCCCTAAGTCCAGTGGCGGCGCCAGCGTTTTGTACCAGCCCGACTAAGGTTCTGCCAGAAAACTATGAGGGCAGGCAAAGTTTCTCTATAAGTAATAATAATATGCGTTTTATATAATACATCTTTTATATAAGTAGTAATATGAGTTTTATATAATAAATCAAATTCAAAGTCACAAAGTATGTACAGGATCACATTAAGATTAAATTTTGCGAGCAGAGGGCAAGACTCGGGTAAGGCTGCTGGGTGCCCGGGCAATACCCGGGCTTGCCCTGACTTGGCGCCGCCAGTGTCTAAGTCAGAAAATACTCAACAATTGCATTTATGTCTCCGCCTCCGGTTTGTGTTGTACCATCACTTTCGCAATGCTTATTAATGTTTAAACAACAGCTTTCCATTTCTACGAAGACAAGGAGTACGACTGTTCAATTCTTATTATTAACTTACTATAATTATTAAAAACTTTCGAACACCCCGCAGCGCCCCTGGGAGCTAACCGCAGCTCCCGGGGGCGCCTCGACACACACTTTGGGAATCCCTGCATTAAGTAATAACATCAGTAACATAAAAGGATAGAGTCACAGATCATAGTCTTCAGGGGTTAACGAACGGCTTCCCGAAATGAGTCCACTATTAATTTGTCCTCGTTATTGTAATTAATCAATCACATAATCATATACACAAGAACATTACTATGTTGCCAAAGGAACTGGTAGACTGATCTTTAGGAAAGAAGATACTTGAATGACTTGGTCAATTAGAAGATATGATTATCTCACAATATTTAACTTGTCTCAGCTGCGTAGAACCCTCTTATTTTCGAAAGTGTCAAACTGTTTCAAAAGCAAGGTGTCCTGAGGCCGCACTACACACTGTGTTATCTACTCAGACACAACGACTTTGGATTCAAAGAGACAAGTCTCCATCAAACTTCAAAGCATTGTTGAAACTAGAGAAACACATTGGCACCTAATTTACGAGATGTTTACTTCTATCACAGTCATTCTATTAAAACCCCCGGAAGGTTGTGATTCACTGAAACTAGTAAGAAATTAGTAACAAATGCTCACAAAAAGTGAGGATGTAATGCTCACTCGTTGACACAATGAATGTAAACAAGAATCTTTCGCTATGTCATAGTTAAGTTTTAGTACTTACTAAATACTCGCAAAATCGTTTTCACTTATTTTTTCTTGTGCTCTATCGAATGGTGAAAACCGCATGCTTTTATCTATTAAATATATATCATTTATATCTATTAAATTATAAATTATATCTATTACAGTGTCCGAGATGTTGGTCAGTTCTGTGACCAATACATTTGATATTAAATTATAAATTATATCTATTAAAGTTTCCGAGATTTTAGTCAGTTCTGTGACCAATACATATGATATTAAATTATAAATTATATCTATTAAAATTTCCGAGATGTTGGTCAGTTCTGTGATACATTTGATATATCGCAATTAAGTCCAGCTTAAGCATACAGCCAGCGCGATGTTTTGAAAACAAAACACTGAAAACGAAATAACAAAAGAAATGTGTTAAGTTAAAATATCGAACTAGTCACAAGAAACACTCAACATTGAACCCATTGCCATATTCTCATTTGATACATCTTTAATCACAACACATTTGAACACATCCACAACATGACATTAAAAGGACTTCATGTCTCTAATCCAGTGGTTCTAAAACTTGTATTCCGGTACCCTAAGAAATATATTTGACTTATGCAGCGCATCAACTGATAACCACAGCTTTAATCACTAATTAATTTGCTTTATTGTTTAAACTAATGTTATCAAGATGAGAATCCGGACATTCGGTTATTCACTGTTTCAAAAATCCCTTGTGAAAAATCACCCCGGTGTTATACGAAACAATAACTATGCCGAAGAATTCAGTCGTAAGAATTCCGTCAGATTCTTAATTTTTCCTTTTAAAATTTAAAGTTTAAATTTAAAATTTAATCCAATCCACAAATTTAAAATTTAATAATAACAATATATCGCTCAAGTATTAAGAACATTGAAATTTCCTTGATACCAGTATTAACAAATATTAAGCCAATATTTGATTTATTGTACACAGATAAACAAGCACATCCTTCTCACTAAAAGTATTTTCTTTCTGTTTTTAATAAATCTATATGCGTTTATGATTAGTTACTGGTATATTTATACAGGGTGTCTCGTAATTATCTCCTTTCTGTACACGTTGTAAGAGGAGTAACTTTGTATTGACCAGGCACCTAAGAGTAAAAGCAAAGTTCAATTTGTATATAATATATACTCCCCTTACAATGTGATAAGAAAAGAGATACTTTCGGGAAACACTGTAGTTAAAAATTAGCAAAATCTTCAAACACCACTTCTATTTCCTTGTGTATTTGTAACATACATTCTTGTAGATATTTAAGACTTGTCAGTTTGGCTCAGTCGGTAAGACAGCCGCCTACCGATCACTTGGTCGTGATTTCAAATCACCGTAGGAAAATCTCATTCCTGTGTACGTTGTAAGGGGAGTAACTTTGTATTGACTAGGCACCTAAGAGTAAAAGCTACGTTCAATTTTGATATACTATATACGATCGGGGCAAGTCAATACACAGTTACTCCCCTTACAACGTGATAAGAAAGGAGATAATTTCGGGACACACTATAGTTGAAAATTAGCAAAATCTTCAAACTCCACTTCTATTTCCTTGTGTATTTGTAACATAATCTTTTGTAGATATGTAAGACTCGTTAGTTTGGCACATTCGGTAAGAGAGTCGCCGACCGATCACTTGGTTGTGATTTCAAATCACAGTAGGGAAATACTAATTTTATGTATCGGTTTGGTTTAACGACAGGCAAACAGTGAAGAGTGTTCTCCCCTTAAATTAGGTGAGGATTGTTCTTGTTGTTATGCTTCCCACTTGGACTGGAGTTTGACAATTAACTTCCACGCTAGTTTGACGATTGAATTATACTTGTGAAGCCAGGCGAGAGGAGATAATTCTCATTCCATCCAACGTTTTCTCCTTTTAATTTCTAAAATATGTTTTGTGATGTAATAATGTAGAGAAGGTGGTCCCGATTGTAAAGTTCCACGCCCTCGCTCACTCAATGTTAAAAACTGCGCACAAATAAAAACAATTAACAATTTAATTAATTCAAAGAAATAACAATCTAAATGTGTTTACTTCTGTTTTTTGTCAAACTCCAAGACAAAGACAGGAGTTGACTTTACTTTTCTACCGTAACAAGAACAAGAACAACAATCCTCACCAACATTTGGGGTGTAAACCGATATGTATAATCCCCGTTTCCCTACGGTGATTTGAACTCAAGACTTGGTTGATTGCTAGGCTGGTGTCTTACCAACTGAGCTAAATACAAGGATGATATGTTAAGGAACATCTGTAAAGTTTCACACCCTCGCTCACTCAATGTTAAAGACAGCGCACAAATACAAACAATTGAACAATTTAATTCATTCAAAGCAATAACAATATAATGTATGTATTTACATATGTTTTTGGTCAAACTCCAAGACATAGTCAGGAGTTGAATTTACTTTCCTACTGTAACAAGAACAACAAGAACGAGAATCTTCACCAAAGCTTTGGGTGTAAATGGATATGTAAAGTTCCTGGTGACTTGAACTCAAGTCCTAGATATTGTTAAGCTGGTGTTTTACTAATAGAGCTAAACTGACAAGTCTTAGATATTAAGGAAAATTTAACGTATATATTAATATACACAATACAAAAGTTGTAGTAATCATCTTCAGTCGGAATAGAAGTTGGAGTGGAGCTTGACCCTGTAGCATATGATTTGAACATATGACCATAGTGATTACTAGGCTGGTGTCTTACTAACTGAGCTAAATTGACAAGTCATGGATGCTAAGGAAAAGTTATCATATTTATTATATATACAATACAAAAGTTGCAGTAATCATCTTCAGTCGGAATAGAAGTTGGAGTTGAGTTTGACCCTGCAGCAGCCAAGGTCTTATTTCGTTTCATTTGTTCGCCGTGTTTAACATCGAGTGAGCGAGGGTATAAAACTTTGCAATATACAATCGGGACCACCTCCCCTACATTGTGCCTAAGATTTGACCGAGCAGTCTTCATGATATATGAGATGAAATAATCCAATTGATCGAAAAAGCTAGAAAGAAACAGACCAGTATGATATCTTCCAATGTTGACTGAACTGATTGCAAGTGAATGGACAGGCCAAAGCAGATGACCGCAAAGAATCTATCCAAAACAATTTTCTGGCTCTTGTCCGACGATTGTAGTCCGTTCTGGACTCATCACTCCCTGGTTATTCACGCCATGATTTCCTTCCAAGCGGAGTCACCTGACATTAATGGCCATTAGTTATTATGATGAGTAGACGTCAGATCGTGAGTCAGGGCTTTCTCTCGCAATCCGTTATAATGAATGAATAAGTCCGGGCACTTATTCTATAAAAAGATGCTGTAATTGATTCAAAAACATATAGTAAACTACTCAGTCAAAAAGACCTTGACACAATCACACAATAACTTGATGCTGTGCGTGTCCTGTGTAGGAGAATCAAATCAGAGATGTCAAGAATATTTAGGTGAAAGCCTCTTTAACACCAATAATATTCTAATGTCCAGAATCCTACAAAGACAGAATTATGATCCGCATAATATAAATTGTCCTGTATTTGAAAGAATTACTCTTATGTGCGTGTATATTGTGGGTGTTTATGAATATGTGTTTCATAAGAGGCTACAATTGTCAGAACCAGTTACATTACTTTGATAACTGGTTGGTTTTGTTCAATAGCAATCTGTTATACGGTAAAGCGTCCCGTTTCCTAAGAGATGGCGAAGACCCGGTTTCTGTTGCATGCATCATCTTAGTCATTCTTGCAAGTCTCAAGTCTGGTAGAGACCGGGACTTTATTCCTACAATGTTTTATGAATACCACTTTGGTAGGATGCAAGTCCACCGAAGGGATACCTCCACACAGCTTAAGGTGTACTCAATTAGCTGATGAGTGTACAGGGAAATCTGTCCCCGTGAAGAGTTCTCCACACTCTTCGCTCATACCGGGAATCGAACCCAGGACCTTTTGCGTGTGAGGTAGACGAGGTAACCATTATACTATCCAAGCAGACAATCTGTTAAGTAAGGTGGTCCATTTAAGATTTTGGATAGTTCTCTCCGTTACTTCAAACTCAATTGGATACTTGGAATTCTGAGCAGTGCAATACGGGTTTTAGTGATGAATAAAACATGAACACTCATAAGATAACAGAAAATACACCTGAAACGCTATTAAGTATGTCTCGCTTTTTTTTCTACACTTGAGCTGCATTTGTATTTCTGTAGTGACTGAACGCTTGCTTCTGGCTAAAACCAGAATCCAAGTGGACAGTCTTGGTTTCTGGCCACAAGCAACGATCACCAAGAGAAATCATTCTGAGCGTTTTCTTTAATGAAGTACAAGGGACAACCATTGGCATTTTTCACATAAAACACAATGAAATGGCGATTTCAAGTGTTCCACCTGAACAAAGTGGGTAACAGGCATGGACAATGAAATAAAACAGAAAAATGAATGGTTAAATGCACCAAGAATACATTTAAAGAAAGAAGCAATGTTTTCTGTCGCCAACTATTTAAGTTTTCTACGGTGATTACATAAAAACACTGAATAGGACTGACATAACTTATTTTTTCATGGTTCATTGTCTGTCATCAATGACAATGGATACAGGAAATGTTGGTGGAAAATCATCGAGACCAGTTAAACATGAACTCCATCTAAGCCTGCCTTTGTAACGTGCGTATGATGAAATCAGTACATGGCTAAAATAATTTAAAATGGCGTACCAAGAAAGTTATGAGCATTAGCAGCAACATCTATATTCGCAGCCCAGAAAGGGCCTTACACTAAATGTGCAGATTCCATTTTTTTAAATCACCGCAAGAATAGTTGGAATGTGGAAATGTTTTAAAATGAGTAAAACCTGAAATGTAGTTGCTAACTTTAGTGGTAATTTTGAGCAGTCAGAAATTAGTGCTAACTGTGATGACTTGGGCGTCGAAGGAAGTCACGAAGTCAAACAAAATATATAAAAGACAACCTACCTTTTTTTCTATCTAGAAACACAAGTTGATCAGTCAAGTTCTTCAGTTCGTCTGTTTCTTGTTAAGTATAACTTTAGTTAGTGGCGTTAGTACCGGTTAGTAGTTGGGACAATAGGGAGGGAAGATAGAATAGAGTGTGGTTAGAATTTAGAAGATTCCGTTGATCTTTATATATGCTTGATTTAGGAGACGCCGAAATAGGTGCGACCAGATTCGTTCACAAGTTTCGGCAAACTCGACACGCTGAGGTTGACCCCAAAGTCAACAGTCTAGACAAGCAGAGGGTGCTTCTAGAAATAGCACAAGCAAACCCCGGTTGTCCAGAGGTCATGGCACTAACAATATGATAACAGTTTTAACAACTGCAGTTGATTGAATTCTCCTTTCAGTATAAAACTGATTTGTTCCACTTTGAGTTATTTAAGTAAACTTTTACATTTAACGCCACTGTCATGTAGTGTTTGTTACACTATACAACAAATATTCATTTAGCTGAGTCTAGAACATGGCTCAATAATGGGACACCCAGTATGGATTGAAACCACTAAACTAACAATGAACTGCACGACCAGATTATCAATTTCATAATTAAGTGAGTGTTACTCTATATACAGAGTGGGCGAAAAGAAACTCCACTTTTG
Organism: Architeuthis dux; assembly: GCA_006491835.1. Classification (NCBI taxonomy): domain Eukaryota; kingdom Metazoa; phylum Mollusca; class Cephalopoda; order Oegopsida; family Architeuthidae; genus Architeuthis; species Architeuthis dux. The sequence continues at coordinate 3,399,736 of VCCN01003920.1, forward strand.
GAAATTAGTAATAACTTTATTATTTGTTAGTCAATTGTAGTCAAACTAGCTTTACTTCAGTGACAGAATTCTACTACTCAAAGGACTATAATAAAATTTGTTTCACAAAAATAGAGCAATATTTACAAAAGTTACATATCATTTCTAATAGGGAGTTAATTCTCACCCACCCTGTATATTATACCTATGTTATTAATTAGCTCCATAGAGAGATAATTAATAATTTGCTGTTTACACTTTTAATAACTCTGTTCAATATCAATGAATTCTATCTGTCTATTATGTGTGTTTATCTCTCTTTCTCTCTCTTGCCTCCTTTTTAATTAATAATTTGATCTTGTAGATCTTTGTATCATTTACCATTATATATGAATTATCCATTCGCTACTAAAGGGTTAATAGATTGCGTGCACTTAAACAATGTTTAAACTTAAGAAATGTTTTTTATGTTCTGTTTATTCGTTTATTTC
>VCCN01003920.1:3550604-3560935 GCA_006491835.1 Architeuthis dux
TTATAGTTAGCTCGGGCATCTGCCAGGAGAAGGAAACTCCTGCCAACCCCATGATATTGGAGCCTCGCTTCTATTCGTGCCACCGCGGTGGACCATGGGAGGTACAGATTGAAGAAAAAGCTCTTTGCTCAATTCCCAGATCTGCAAGCTGCAAGGCGTGATGTCCTTCTAGCATCCTCTGATGACATTGGTGCAGCCCTGACATATGAACGGGACATTGACAGTGATTCTGTGCACCGGCCCATGCTGCGCAAATTGTGCGTCGCCACATATTTGATGAACAGAAACATTTCACTGGGTTCCAAGAAGGCTGCCAAAGTCACTCTGTGCTGAACCTACTGCTGGCACTGGTAAACATTGTCCTTGAAGGTCCAAGCATCAGAGACCACGGTGAATATCCAGCGACATCAGCAGCATCACACAACTGCTAAGGTTTAACAACGTCAAGCACAGGCGACCTTACTGACCCTCAACATTTGCCAACGACAGACACAGCACAGGAAACACCTGTACCGATGTATATAAGGCTGATGGTTCATGTGCAAACCCGGAAGAGTGAACCTGTACACTGGCTTTCATATAAGGGTGCCAGTATCACGTATGGCCGTGTGCTTCGAGAAACTGTCATCCAGCAGTTCCACAAGGAACGGGTGATTTGCTCTCCTAAGATGAGTGATGACGTCTTCACAACTGCTGCTCCTCCCATCTCACCCTGTATTTGCAGGACAGGGTGTTGACCGCAGCATTGTGAATGTTGGAGATTCTGCCGGCCAAAGGACAGTGGGCCATTTTCCAAGCAACTATACAGAGGTTCCACCGGTTGTCACTAGTACCACGAAGGCACCTGTATCACCTAGCACCATGGCATCTCTGAGAAGGCCGAACTCTGACCAGAACATCAAGGAAGAGTACTGCCGGCTAGAAAATGTGTAGAATATTCTTGCACGTGCATCTGATGATGTTAATCAGCGTGGACATGCCATGTGCTGCATATCATGCAAGTCACCAGCCTGATGGAAGAAAAGTCATCGGCCCAAGTGCCCTACTCCCCCTGTTCCACGAGTGTGCCCCCACAGTGACAATGATCAAAACGCTCGTGGGACGTAGTGAGAAAGGCTGTTCAACATCTGAATGCTGGGCATGCACCAGTAGCAACGTCTGATCAAACCATGTACACCATTGCCAAGCAGATCCAATGGCAGTGGCCAAACTTGTATGGGGAAGACAATTGTGTTGTGATGTTTGGTGGCCTGCATATAGGAATTGCAGCTCTGAAGACCCTGGGTGATTGGTTGCAAGGCAGTGACTGGGCGGAAGCACAGGTACAAGCGGAGATCACAACATCAGGCACTGTGCAGCATAGGTAGTTTGCACCAGATGTGCCCACCAAGTCACAGAAGCTGCTTTATACATTCTGCAGCATTAGGCCTACAGTAAGATGAGCCTTTGTGGTTTGAACAATGGTTCTCAAAGAGGAAAGAGAGTTGCCCCCAATTCCATTACTGGGTATCAATCATACCCCTGTATGGCAGTCCTCCTTCAGCATGTACCTTGATGCGCTGACATAACTTGTGGTTCTTTGCTCTGGACCATACCAACTATGCCCGCTGGATTCCAGTTCATCGGGACATGACTGAACTACCAACAAGACACTCAGATGTTTCCAGAGCATTTAATGCTGGCAATTTCACCATTCAGAAGACCAACAAGAGCGAGAGTCATGGAGGGGTGGTAGGTCTTACGGACAACCCAATGCCCTGGGGCTTGTCCTGAGGTTTCAGCGCTGATTGAGGACTTTGAAGATGCACACCAGCTCACAGGAAGACGGGACGAGGTGATCCATTGTGAACAGACAGTATGTGTGCATAAATCATGAGAAGAGGAGAGCGAAGACCTGCTTGTCCTTGGCATCAAAGAGATTGCGCATCCATCGGCAGTGGAGGCAAGGAAGATTGGACAACAGCAGTTCCAAGTATTCGCAACGCCTTGTGAAGAGACCAAACCCCATTGATGACACAATCTACTGTTTGTCGAGTCAATGACAAAGACGGCAAGTATGGGGAATCAGCAACTAACATCAAGGAAAAGTCAAGTCGGCCTATTCTCACGACTCTACATTAGCTTTCAAACGGAAAATGGAAATCTGGAAGACTTCTTTCAGCATGAGAACCAAGCATGGCCTCCAGCACTCTCTGCTGGAGGGAAATGGCTACTCGGGACGAGGAGTGAGCTTCTAACATGCCTGGGGGACCTGTTTCCAGTTTAGACTAAAGTCACTGATGCTATCTGTGTAGTTTTCGATGATGAAGTCAGCAGGTGCCAAGTCATTTGATGAATATGCCAAACAGCTATTCATCCCATACATCTCTTCTCAGCTACGCAGTGTGTCACGTATAGACCTCGTTTGGGATAATTACATGGATGATTCCCTGAAAGGCACAGCAGAAGCCAAGTGTGGAAAGGGTGTAAGGAGACATCTGGTTGGGAAGGCTGCCATACCAGGAAGCTGGCAAGACTTTCTGCGGGTTGAGAGCAACAAGACAGGACTATTCAGTTTCTTTGTCCAGGGTCCTCCTTTAGGCGTTCTATGGGGAGTCCAAGTTATCCTCACTGATGGGAGGGGGGGGCTGATCACACAGCTACTGCAGAATCCCCACCACCTGGTCCCATGCAGCCAGGAAGAAGCCAATAGTCGTATGCTACTGCATGTATCCCACAATGCACAGCACCACCAGATACTCATTCGCACTGTTGACACTGATGGTGTGATCTTGGCTCTATATGCCATAAGGCAGTTACCAGCTGGATGTGAACTGTGGCTAGATTTCGAACCTGGTAATAGCTTTCGCTAACTGGAAGCCCACCAATAGCTGAAGAAATCATGTGCTTCCAATGTTCCATAATCTGACAGGCTGCGACACCGTATCTAGCTTTGCTTGACTTGAAAAGAAGGCAGCATGGCCAACATGGCAATCATTGCCGATGCACTACTGATGCTGGCAGATGGACAAAAGGATGTCCCAGATGATGCAATGAACATTATTGAGAGGTTTGTCATACTTCTTTTTGATACGTTCACTTATTATTTCTTTACATTGTAATAAAACATACTGTTCACTTTAATTTGTATTTATGTTTACTTTTAAAAAAATAATATCCAGGAACTGCTGGAACGGAACTCTTACTTTGATTAAAAAAAAGGAAAATTATGTAAAATAATGTTATTTCCGGCAAATATTTTGTTTTATTCGATCAATTATAATTCAGGCTTTTGGTCTGTGAACAAAATTCTTTTTCAATCAATATTCTTTTAAAAAAGATTTTTCATCAGTTTTATCGATTATTCCGATATTTTTGAAATATTTGAAATGTATATATTTTATTCTTTCTATATTGCGGTTCAACTGAAACTTATATAAACATATTATAACCAGCCGTGGTACATTTTAATCTTGTTTATTTTTTCCACTCAAATATATGTGTACTGCATTGTCTACCATACATTTTAAAAATCAGGTGTCGCTTACATGGTTGAAATTTGATGTCATTGTTGTTCATTGTTGTTCATACGTAACAATCTGCAATGGCCCAATATCCAGATCTCTTCTAAATATATTAAGCTACATATGTACCAAATTTGGCGTTTTTATCACAAACTGAATAATAGTTTAGCTATGCCGCCCCACTAAATAGTTCAGCTGTTATTATTGATGTAATTACACATGATATTAAAAAGTAGAAAATTATTTATTGTTCAGAACGACTGAGGTCACGACTGCGGTCACAGGGTATTTAAATGCTATCATTGTTATTGCGCGTAGATATTGACTAATCTTTCGACAAGTGAACCTTCATGAGTTCATGTTAACCCATCACCAGAAAACGCTCGATTTGAAAGTATTATATTATATTTTCAATATGCGCTGAGATAAGAATGCTGTACCGTTTGGCAAATTATTATACAACTATGCTAAATAAAATGGTTCCATACAGTTACCCATCATTTAATTATATCAATAAATCGCACGGTCCGCAACAGAATGGTCGTCGAAGCTGCGGAGAAGCGACTGCGAAGAAACCCTCACAGGAGCATGAGGAAAATTACAAAAGAACTGAGAATGTCGGGAAAGTCATTGAAAAGGATTGTGAAGGAGGATCTATTGCTGAAGGCATACAGAATACAATGCCAACACTTGATTTAGGCAGTCTCAAAACAAAAGCGACGCGACAGAGGGAATGTTGGGAGAAATACAGAGGGTCGTTGACAGGGTCTTCATCTGGTCTAATGACAATATTTCAACAGTGAAGGCTGTGACGAATTCCGAGAATGATAAGGCTTATGCAGCTGATGCCGGAAACCTTTCTGAATGCAATATAGCCCGTTTTCGTTGCCAGAAGTCTGCTGATTGTGTTGATCAGAGCGAACAAAGTCTCCTTTGTTGTCCATTGAATAAGGTGTGAAAGTGAATAGCCAAGTGTATCTTCAAATGATTGAAAAAAAGATGTTACCATGGGTCACTGAAGACTGTGTAGAGTGTTACGTCTTCGATCAGGATGTTGTACCTACTCACACATCAAATATCACCCAGGTGCTAAGAGCATTTCAGAGGATTCTGGGACGAGCATCTAGTCGCCTTCAAGCCCGAACATCACTTCCATCGATTTCGCCATCTTGTCCATTTTGGAGAGCGTTGTTTCAAAGATCTCCTACAGCAGTGTTGCCTCTCCGAACCAAGCTCTTGTCAAACCCTGGTCCAATTTAGAAGAAACGGTGCAGCCTTCGTGCCAGTCAGTTACCTGTCATCTAAAGGCTATGATCAATGCAAAAAGTAATCATATCGAAAATAGCTGTTTGTATGGACTCGGTATAGACATTGGAATATATGTGCGTTGTACTATACACGTTCCTCTACTCAACTTTGAATAAAATGAAACACTGGTGGGTAAATCTTTATGGTTCACCCTGTAAATACTGTTATCTTTTAGATGACTATCACTGACTGTTATCTAATCAACCCGTCTAGTTGGTATGAATTTACTGAAATTAATCATATCTAGAAACTGGGTAGAATATACTGTTTCTTCCTATATCAGATCACCATTAGATTATGAGATCAGCATCAAGCAACTATCTTCATTGATTACTAAGTAGTTTTCACTTCTATTTTAGCATGGTGTCCATTGCTTCTATACCGCATACAGTAACATAGGACGTTAGGATACATAGATGAATAGAGGTGGAAGCGCGGGTGGCCTAAAGGTTAATGGCACGGTGATTAGAATCGCGAACCGAGTTCATATTCGAGGTTTCGATCACTTAGCACTAATGTCTTTGGGGAAGGTATGAATTCGCTCCTCCCCCAGCCCTGTGTAAATAGCAGTAAGGCAGTTCAAATATGGCTCAGGCCTAGCACTCCATGCCCGTAGAAATCCACATTTGCTACTAACAATGATTGGGTCACCATGGATCGTTCGAGAAATGGAGACAGAATCATTGCTTCGTGTGTCGCTCAACACCAGAAGCAACAGAGCTGAACTTTTCTTGATAATTCGTCTATTATTGCAGTTTCTTGCTGGATTATTTTTGTCAATTTGCAAAATACGTCTTTATTATTACCAGTACTAGTTAAACCCGTGAAACTGTTTACTGATATATTTGAATTTCTATGACAATAAACTATGAAAATGAAAGATATTTTCAATTTCAGTGTTCTAGACGTTATGAAATATTAAAATTCTAAAAGCCTTAAAATTGTAATATTAACTTTTCTATGAACGTAGTTCCGCCTTGTGTATTGGTGTATTTCTTCTGATGTACATGTTACGGCTGTTTAGGCCATTTTGAAGATCCTGACTGCCCATGCGCTGAATTTCTACGAGATATATATTTTTCTTTTTAGAAAAAAAGACTTCTGAAATTGTTTTAGTGGAAGAGTCCAATGTTTAAAATGTTGGGTAAATATGTTTTACCAGCAAAACTGTTACCTTAAAGTGAAAGAGTCTATTGCTACAGACAGGGAAACAGAAAGAAAATCACACTGTAAATTATACGAGAAGATGATTGAGTGTCAAAATACCTCTTCGCAAAAGAATATTGGCAAGTTAGAACTAATTCTAAAAAACTGTGTACAACAATTGATGTCTTGTTATAATTTGCACAGAAGATGATATCCTTTCTTCTTCTGTCTAAATGAATTATAATAGTTCACTGTTTTTATCAGATTGAAATGTCCCGTCGAGACGATGACAAATATTGGGTTAATTTGCCAAATATTTATAGGAAATTGCTCCCAATGTTTATTCAGATTGAACGTCTTCCAAGGAGAAAGGAGAGTCTTTCATAAGGCTAGGAAATATATTTTGATAAATGGAAAATATATAGGCCAAAGATCATCATCTAATTTTGTTTGCAGCTGACAGAGGTGTCAGTGGTAATAGATCGTTCGGAAGGGATATGCACTCCTCCGTCGGCTGAAGGGAAATTATGAAGAGAGATAAAGAAATGACACCTAGCACGCACACGAACACACAACAGCGTCCGTGTGCACACACATATTCACTTAAATATATACGACATCGCCCATAAATAAGTACAGTCCTGCCACTTTCTTTATAGAAAGGTAATTTTCTTCTAAACCAAACATAGCAGGATTGTATTATTTCGAGTGGAAGATTAAACAATCAAAACGGATTTTTTCAGGTATCATTTATGACCAGACTCTACAGCATTGAAACTCTGTTGCCAAAAAGATTATTTCGTAGTGTTGTACTCATCTTTGGACGACAACATATTCATATTGTTGGCAACAGAGTTTCAACGCTGTAGAGTTTGGTCATAAATAATAAAATAAATATTCTTTCGTTGCGGTGTACTCATCTTTGGACGGCGACATATTCATATTTTTGGCAACATAAACACGTTTTTTTTCTAGACATAATAAGAAGTAAATGTTTAATCTTTCAGCCTTCTAGCTCAGGTGTACACGTGATACATACAGTATCGCCCATAAATAAGTACACCCTACCACTTTTTTATAGAAAGGTAATTTTCTTCTAACTCAAACATAGCTGAATTTCATTATTTCTAGTGGAATCAAAACGGATATTATCAGGTATTATTTATGACCAAACTCTACAGCATTGAGACTCTGTTGCCAACAATATGAATATGTCGCCGTCCAAAGATGAGTACACCACTACGAAAAATATGTTTGGCAACAGGGTTTCAATGTCGTAGAGTTTGGTAATAAATGATACATGATAAAATCCGTTTTGGTTGTGTAATATTCCACTAGAAATAATAAAATCCTGCTATGTTTGGTTTAGAAGACACTTACCTTTTATGGGCGATATCGTATATATTTAAGTGAATAAACGCAAATAGAATACAATTAATTTTCTATTAAAAAGTGGTAGGGATATACTTATTTATGGGTGACACTGTATTAATACGTCCCAAAATAAGTCGTATGAGAAGGAGGTGCGAAGTGGTCGAACGGTTACCGGTACGAAAAACGGGATCGTCGAGCTGAGTTCAAACTCTGCTGAGACAGTTTGCTTTCACTTCGCACTAATGCCCTTGGGAAAGGCATGTATCCCCCCCGCCCTATGTCATGGGCCATGGTGACAGGGTAAAGTGTCTTACACTCACTTGGGGAAGGCCTATGTCCAACAAGGGACACGGAAAACAAATGTCACCTTATTAAAATGAATCGCTCCTCGCGGTGTTTTAGAAGAATAGAATGAACGCTTATCACTCGCTGCAAGGAATTCACAAAAATCTTCTTTGTTTTTAAACCAAGAGAAAAAAACTAATACTTCATTTTGATTGGAAAAAAACACGTTCAATTTTGCTTATTGATCAGCGTTCGATTATGAAACAATATGGAAAAAGCAAGATGAAATGGTATTTTGGAGATGAAGATTTTGTATTGGATTCTCAGCCACGTGGTACCTTGTTGTAAATAATCCAAAAAAACAACGTCCTGATAGATACTATCAAATTGGATTCAGCAGAGTCCCTTTATTAAGAGGCAGGCAGTTTTATGTGAATCTTAAACAACTATATATCGTGTTACACTGTTTGGCGTCTATTTTCTTTTAATAACTGAATCTTTATAGTATATGACATTAAGTGTTATAACACTGAAAGGAGATATTTGGTCATTGATACGAGGAAAGGTTTCATTACACTAAGCAGTATATTTCAACAGTGACTGTGATGTAAAATTAACATTTCGATGAAAATGAAAGATATCTGATTGGAGGTATTATTTGTGTTAGAGACACGTTTAATCCCGGTTTAAACGGTTGTGCATCCGTAAAACGCTTTAGGTTTAATAACAAATTTCTACGGTTATAAATACGATTTTGCGTTGATCTGTGACTATAATTGAAGAAATCTCTATATGTATGGACCACGATTACTCGACAACTGGCCATTGCACAAAGTATATATTAGACAGCTCACCAGTATCGAGTTCGAAGTTGTTTAGATCAGCGGTTCTTGAGAAATCTGATGCACCACGATTACTCGACAACTAGAAGTTGACTTTCGTCAGATATATTATCATCACACAAGGCAGTGCAGTGTTGAGTTTTTTGATCAGTGTTTAATAAAAAAATAAATTAAAATATTACAGATTATAGATCTTTTATCCAAAATTGTAGATATACATTTAGATATAAAATATATAAATTGGCAACACTGAAGAGATGTAACCGAAATACATCGAAGCCGTAGTGTTATAAATTTCGGTAACATGATTTTAGAAGTAAGTAACATATACCCTGGATTTTACAAGTGCATGAAACCTATCTGGGTGGGGGGTTCAAATACATGGAATCCACATAAAAGATGTCAAGTAGGTAAAAACCCTGTTTATTTTAAAAGACTCAAGAAATGTCTCTAGTTAAATATAATTGCAAACGGAAATCTGGTTTATTTTGACGATCCAGGAAATATCAAAGCCGGGGTTCTAAGCTAGATATGTTTGCAGGAGGAAGTTCCAAAACAAAGATAGGTTTTGGACACCGGAAGGACAGAGGAGAGATTGTTTGTATAAAATGACCCGTGCTGACATTGATGGATGTGGCGACCCTTGTCGGGGAACCTGACTAGATGTGCTATGCAAGGGGCATTTGAGAAGGAGAGGGTAGTCTCTCATTCAAGTGAACGCACTTACAACAAAAAGGATGGAAAATCATAATTAATTGTTGTAATTCCAATTGATAAAGCCATATTAAAGTGGGTGTGTAGCCGATTGGTGTCCACTCTTTTGTCACTGGAGTGACTTACGTCAAGTGGGTGTGTAGCCGATTGGCGTCCATGGTTTGTCACTGGAGTGACTTACGTCAAGTGGGTGTGTAACCGATTGGCGTCCACTGTTTTGGTTCCAGATTAGGAGGACCCTCCCATGTGTGGAGGGAAATTGATTGATTGGACGTATTGGGTAATTAATCATGCCCCACACTGCGTTAAGCCACTCCGTGAAATGACCAATTCTCATAAAAGGAGCTGGGTTTTGACCGTCACCAACAGACGGGGCAGACGAAGCAGACGCCAAATCCGTGTCTATTAGATGTGGTGATTTGGCTCGTTGGGACGAGGGCTGGTGTGAGGATCTGAGAGTGAGGATCTGAGAGTGAGGATCTGAGAGTGAGGTTATTACTAAACCAAGAAATATATATTACAGCCAGAAGTTCTAGTCTTACTTCTTGGCTACAGGCTTAAAGCCCTGTATCCCTGTATAGACCATACTCTGCATCTCCTTCGCCGCTACAAACTCGTCCATTCTGTCTCACGAGTCGACCATTAACCGACCGATCTACTAACCCTAGGAAAACGTATCACATTGCCCCCCGGGTTCGAACCGAGAACGAACTACCATATAAAACAAACACTTAGTTGTTGTTCTAACTAGTATTGTGGTTTCTACTTACAGATCTTATTTCTTTTTGATTTCATTTCGTTTTGCTCACTTCGCATGTTTCCAGGGACGCTTCAACCAAAGCACCAGAACTTCGACCTTTACACAACGTGTGGGGGGGGGGATGTACTTCGGCTGGTGTGACCGAGAGGGAGACCATGCAAGGTTGTGATAGTTTCGTACGACACTATTTTACATGACTATTATAACAGGCTGTTCAACACACCATAAAGTCCAGCCCCTTCCAAACATGCACCTCTGGAACTCTTGTAACTTAACGTGCCAAGTCAATTAAACGTGCATTTCTTATAAAACGAGAAAAATGATACAGCCTTACTGTTTTATACCTAATCGACAAGCGTGTATATATATGTGTATATGATAATTATAATGACACTTATT
>VCCN01003920.1:3598646-3615304 GCA_006491835.1 Architeuthis dux
TCAATATTTTAGTGAATAAATCAATAAATCAATGAAACAGAGTATATCATTTTTAAATAGTTATTATGGGATCCGCTATAGTTTGACAGTCTGCTTCATTGCTGCACGAAACTTATCAAGCGAATGTGGTAAAAAAGAACAAATAATCAAATCATTTTATAAAACATAATATTTTTATCCACAGCAATGAAACACTCTGTCAATATGTCAATATATAAAACAAAGTATACACTCTAATAATGAACAGTTTGATTGTCTTGGTTCACTTTCCGTAACACTGGACTCTTCCACACAGGGGTAAACATTTTGCTCATAAAATACCTCTTAGCCACCATTTGAAACTATGGTCTCTTGAACTGATACAGATTCACTATCTTTTTTTCCTTAAGATTTAATTATATCCGTGAATTGTTTTAGTGAAGGATATTATACAACTAATTAAGCAGCAAAAATGCCGATGGGCAAGAAGAGATGACAGTGGATGGGGGGAAAGACTAACCGATTGGTGCCCATGGGACAGTAAACGAAGTAGGAAAAGACCAGACACAAGATGGAGCGACGAGATAGAAAAGTTTGCCGATAAGACTTGGCAGAGGTTAGCACAAGATAGGTCGTAATAGAAGGAGATGGGAAAAGCCCTTCGTCCAGCATTGGACTTATAACCGATGATGATGAGGAGGATGATGATGATGAACTAGTACATATATAAAATGAGTATTTTGTAATTTAACAATATTCCACCTATTTGTTGACTTTAACGTCATAAAACGAAAGATTGCCTATTTTCAAGAAAAATCCATTTGTAAATTACAATCTATCGCCACCCTCAGCTCAACGTTTTCCCCATAGGGACGAAATTGCCCCCGTTGCGAATGACTGCTTTATATATTTTCATATTTCAAGCTTCTTTTCATGTTTATGTTAGGCTTATCATTCTATACAATATTTCATCGGTTAACACTCCAGATACGTTGCTAAAACTGCTAAAGGAAACAGCGCTATGCGGGGTTATTATAACATCATCATCAGCCGTTATAAGTCCACTGCTGGACAAAGGCCTTTCCTATCTCTTCCATGACGACCTATCTTGTGCTGACCTCTGCTAAGTTTTACCGGCAAATTTTTCTATCTCGTCCCTCCATCTTGAAATCTTAGGTATTCTCCATCTATGTGTATACCCATCCCCCCAGTCAGTTTTCCGAAAGATGCTTGTGTGAATAGTTTAGGTGATATTGTATCCACTTGTCTTACTGATTTCGCTATCTTTATCGTGTTTGTATCTTTATGTAGTCTACTTAATGCAGTGCCATTTTCGTATATGTTTTGGATGATTTGTATGTAATTCTCGTTAACGACTTGTTCGCGCATTGCGTTGAAGACCGCTGCGTGTTCTACCGAGTCAAATGTTTTCCCATAATCTACAAAGGCCAGACAGAGTGGTTTGTTGTATTCTAAGGATGTTTCGATTAGTTGATTTAACAGCTCTTTGCCTTGCTGCTGCGATCCCAGTCAGGATCGTTATAATTATGTTAAAACATAACATACCGTATAAACACATAACATGGATTGGTGCTGTGTATCTCAACTGGTAGCTATTTCCAGAGTTGGAGAAATATTGATAGGTTTCAATGTATATCACTATATGATAGATTATTGTCTATGTGTTTATTTTCATATTAAATGGTTATGTATGTGTTTATTCTCATACATATAGCACATTACATGATTGTGTATGTGTTTATTCTCATGCATATAGCACATTAAATGATTGTGTATGTATTTATTCCCATACATATAGCACATTAAATGATTGTGTATGTGTTTATTCTCATACATATCTCACATTAAATGATTGTGTATGTGTTTATTCTCATAGATATAGCACATTAAATGATTGCGTATGTGTTTATTCTCATACATATAGCACATTAAATGATTGCGTATGTGTTTATTCTCATACATATAGCCCATTAAACTAGTGTGCATGTGTTTTTTCTCATACATATAGCACATTAACCAAAGTGTACAGTATACAGTTATTCCGGAGACATTATTTATTTTAATTCAACATTACTAAATTTATTCCGAAAATTATTTGAAAAAGATCGCTATAGCGAATCAGCGCTAAACGGGGTACGGTTAATCGGAGTACACTGTATTCGCCTTTCATTGAAAACGATTATCTGTTATGTTTCTATTAAACGACTTATTTGTTCAACTTATTTCGTTGGCTCCCTGCCTGCCCATGCAATATTCGTAGAGGGGGAAAAACTGACTTGGGACAGACAATAGCGTCTGAAAAATTATCTACAGCATTATTTTTCAGTAATAATTACGTCTCAGTTCATTTTGAACAATGTACAATATCTATATCCTGTTTTTTTAGAAAGTAGATATAGAGTAACTTACAATGTCCATTCTATCTTGTCTGTTTTTCTCACTTCTTTTTTGCTGACTTTTGTGCGAGTTTCTTTCGTGTGGTCACTTCATTGATTAAATACCAGATGTTTCTCTATTTCTTTTCTTTTCTTCCAGACATTGTTCGGTCGGCTGCAGATGCTTTTACTAAAAAGTTGTTGTTTGTAATAATAACACCCTAATTGAAAGACTGAGTTCCTGGCATAGTGACATGCTTGTTAAATGCTTTAGCTGCGAAATCAATTGATCAGTTTATGTTTTCTTTTCACATGTGAAATGGCCAAGCAGCTGCTTTATTGATGGCCATAAATGTATCTGCCATCTTTTACTTTAACATCTTAGAACATTTTGTTTTAGTGTAAAGAAAAAAAGTATACAATTTGTATATACATCATCATAACAATCATATTTACACAATGCATAGGGCCTTTGCGGTGGTGTAATAAACATTATACTTTGTCTTAAAATCATTTACATCTGTTGATAGTGTTATGTCGCACCTAAAGGGAGTTAATTACCTAGAATCATCTCCTTTGCCTTTCTCTAGGCCATGATGGAAGTGAGTTTCAGTCATGCGCGCGCAAGCGGAAATAAAGAAACAAAAACGCGGGGACTAAGGATCCGATCATTATTACCACGTGTGTGCTGCCATAAACATCGTTTTCTCTTCGTGTTTCTTTCTTTCCAGTAAAACCCGCTTTGGTAGCAAGCTACAAATAGTAGTCATGCACAAGCTGAGGACTTTACAGATAGCACTACATATTCCAGTAATCTATTCCAAAGTCCAACCACGCTATTGCTAAAACAGCATTTTCTGATAGTCAATCTACTTTTATTTGCTTCTACCGTATATGTGTGGCCTCTCAGTCCCGTATACCACCTTCTAGTAAAATACATCAGGGTTACTACTTCTAAACCACACATAATATTGAACATTTCTATTAAGTCTCCCCGATCTCTCCTATTTTCTAACGATGTTAATCCTAACACCTTTAGTCTATCCTCATAACTCATACTTTTTAATTCCGGTACTAACTTAGTTGCTCGTCTCTGGACCTTTTCTAAAATATTTTTTTTATCTCTCTCCAAGTACGGTGACCAGGCCTGTACACATTACTCTAGGTGTGGACGGACATAAGTCTTATATAGTATAATGAACGAGTCTTTGTCTATATATGTAAAGGTATGATTAATCAGTCCTAGCACCCTGTTCGTTTTAGCTGCAACACTGGCAATATACCTGGAGAATGATAGTTTATCAGTTACTATGATACCAAATTCCTTTTCATTATTTACAATATTTAGTATATTTCCGTTCATACAGTAATCGTAACACGGATTTCTATTTCCTACGTGCAACACCTTACATGTATCTTCATTAAAAGCTAATAACCATTCTCTTGACAATAGTATTAATTTATCTAGGTCCTCCTGTACTCTTACTTAGTCAACTGGCGACAAGACTGGGTGGTACAATTTGGTATCATCTGAAAAGATTTTACATTTTATAGATATTGTATCTGGTAGATCATTAATAAATATTAGATCATCTGTGTTTCTTAATAACAAATATAAATTAGAATTATTGAGGCGCTTAGAACCACAAGGTACAGGCTGCCAATAAAAAAAAAACGGAGAAAGACGCGTTCATAGTTTCTTAACATGACTTTCAAAATGCCATACTTTTGAAACTATTGCACATATTCGATTAATTATTTTCTGTTATGTCGCTAAAAGCATCTACTGTAAGATACGGACACTTCATCAGAAAAACTGGTATGTTGAAGCTGAAATCTTTGATCGCTTTTGACTATAACCGCATGGATGGTAATTTCGACCACTTTGCGAACACCACGCAATCCATCTGACTTGCCCCCCAGATAGAGCAGGCTTTGAAGATTATAGTGATATACTTAACACGATTTTTTATATACTTAACATGGCGGATTGTACTTTGTGATTCTTAGCGCCTCAGTTAAACCAGTGTAAAAACTCAAAAAATTGCTGATTGTGTGCGGTAAGCGTTTTGTCAGATGGTATAAAGCATGTTATTTTTATACATATACATATTTTATTATATATTTATACATATTTTCATTATATATTTATACATTTTTGGGGTTTATTTAGTTTTGACTAATAGTTTGTCTCTTGTAGCTTTTCATAATAATTTGTTATCTAATCGATTTTTCAGTCAGTTAAAGTAAACTGCAAATTAAGTAAATAAAAACAACGAAAAGATGAATTATGAATCACCGCCACCCATATATGATGTGTTAGGAGTAATAAATTAAAAAGTTGGAAAAAGCGGTGATCAATGAATAACTTACTGCCTTTTGTTGGGCTGTGATCACTAAAAAAAGGTCTGAATTTTCAAAAAAACAAGCGGGCACAAACTGGTGATCAATTTAACATAAACTTACATTGCATATTGAAACCGCCTCTAAAAACCTATTTAGGGAAGAAATTTTCAAAAAACAAAAACAACATTTTCCCTATTCATTGAGGAGAGTGAGTGTGCAAAATGTCAAGTTTCCACTATGAATGGTTAGGGCTAGGCGATGTCCGGTTACATAGATAGATACATAGATACTATAAATGTCAGAACACATGAATAAACTAAACCCAGCAATAAACAAGTGTTGTAGGTAGCGGTGATTAAAATGGGAATATGAATAAATTAAACTGAATACAAACAGTCAAAATAAGACAATGTCCTGATGTGAAGTCAGATTTTTCGGGAGTATCTGACAGTTAAGTACTTTCTGTTTTGGGGAAACTAAGAGAAACAATTGGCAATGGGAATTCTCATGACTTTTATTCCTATATATGTATTTTCTCACAGTAAAACATACATAAGATAATACTATACTTTAGAGGGCGCCGAAGTTCAAGTTGCCTGGGGCGCCAAGAAACCCAAAGCCGGTCGTATTAGTTGCTTATATCAAACCGTTAAAGTAAAATAAAGGAAACTTTCAGTAGGCATTTAGTTGTAACTTGACCTCTAAAACTAGCCTGCTGTAATTCTATTGTGCGACCACTAAACTCCGAAATGGACTGCTCAATGTAAACAAAAACAGTGGATGTATCCCCTCGGGCACATTGCATATTGAACCCTACTCTAAAACCATATTTAGGAGGGGGGGGGGTAAAAAACAAAGAAATCATTTTCCCTAATCATTGAGGGGAGTGTGTCCGGATACATAGATATATACATAGGTACATATAAATGTCAGAACAGATGAATAATCTAAACCCAGCAATAAACCAGTGTTGTGTGTAGCGGTGATTAATAATGAAAAGATATGTGCGATGGTGAAAATGGTTCATCTCAGAATGTCAGGACAAATGTATTGCTACTACCATTACTGAGTAGTCAACAATGCAGTTGAGAAACGGTTGGTGTCAGAAGAACCCGGCCCAATTCTAACAGATTTGGTTAAGGGTTGTCGTATTTTCCTGAACATGTCCTTCGTTTAGGTCTCGAAAATTCAAAGGGAGGGATCTTTAAAGGGGTACAGCACTTTGGTTTACATCACTTTGGTCTAAAATCACTTTTGTCTAAATCACTTTGGTCTAAAATCACTTTTGTCCCAACAACATCTCCAAAAGTTCTCAATGAATCTCAATGACATTTTATCGAATGGTTGACCATGGTCTGAGGAAGAAGTGATGAAATCTGGGGGTGGATCCAGGGATTTTTTCTCGACTGAGAAATTCTTTTATAACATTTTGGGACGGATCCTGGAATTTCCTTCCTCGCAATCGAAACTCCTTGGATCCATCCCAAAATGTCATCAAATCTGCCATAGCCAATGGCGCACCATTCCACACAGTGCCATTGATAACTTTTGGAGATAATGTGGGGACAAAATTGATTTTAGACTAAAGTGATTTAGACAAAACTGATATTTGCTAGAGTGATTTAGACGAAAGTACCGTAACCCTTATTAAAATACTTCAAAAGTCTAAAATTCCAGCTTCCATCATTTTCTCCGCGGAAAAAAACATGAAACTGTAATGACGAGAGAGAGAGAGATAGAGAGAAGAGGGAGAGAGAAAAGTTAGAGAGAGAGAAAGAAGACAGCGAGAGGCTGAGAAAGTTAGAAATGGGGAACGCCCGTACGAGACGTGAAGAACGGACAGGGTGTGTCATTGTGAATACAACGGTCACACAGTACACAAGCTCACTAAATGGCGTCTCACTGCCGACTGAATAACCCCGCGGTTGAGTGTCTGTTCATGCATGCACGGGAAGTCCCCCTCTGATCGGTTGCCAAATTACATCAAGGCCTCAAAACCGGTTCTCGAGATATTAAGAATGACTAGATACTTTACCTGTTATATGACTTGTACATGCTAAACCAGTTTTATAAGGCAATGTCATTCGTTGTTCTCTCTTGTGATTTCAACTTTAGTTAAAAAAACGTTGTATGATAATTACAAAGTCATTTATTAGTTGAGAACCTATATTTGCCCGGCGTCGGTGTGAATGACTGCTAAACGAGCGGCCTGAATCGTAAATCTCAATAAAGAAACGAGCTCCGTTCCACCCTGGAAGCAATCTTATATGTTCTCAACTAATAAATGTCTTTATAATTATCATATTCTGTCGGATATAGAATTATCCATCATTTGATTTCATACTGTCGACATAGAGAACCACATTATATTCTTGTCTAAAATACGGACGTGAGAGTAAATAAGCCAGCAAAGTGTAGGATTAAAAGACTCCTGCCTACCATGAGAATTTCGTTAGCTCAATCGGTAGAGCAGAACCTGCGTATACGGTTGCTTCCAAGGTGTTCGATCTCAGCTCGGAGCTCGTTTCTTTATTTATATTTACGATTTAGGCCGCTCGTTTATCGGTCGTCCACACCGGTGCCGGGCAAATATAAGTTCTCAACTAATAAATGTCTTTATAATTCTCATGTTCTGTCGGAGATAAAATGATCCATCATTTGATTTCATACTGTCGACATCGAGAGCCACACTATATTCCTGCCTAAATACGTACGTGAGAATGGAGAAGCCCACAAAGTGTATGATTAAAAAACTCCGACCTACCATGAGATCTTCGTTAGCTCAGTCGCTTAGAGCAGCACCTGCGTATAACGTTGCTTCCAAAGTGGACGGGGGTTCGATCGCAGCCAGGAGCTCGTTTCTTTATTCACATTTACGATTTGCTCGTCTATCGGTCGTCCACACCGGTGCCGGGCAAATATAGGTTGTCAACTAAAGAATTTCTTTATAATTATCATATTCTGTCGGATATAAAAGTATCCATCATTTTGATTTCAAAGCGTTGTATGAAGAATTCCGAAGCGATCGATTTTAATCATGAACCTGCTGGGGAGGGGGGGGGGCCAAGGCCAAAGCGCAACGTTCAAAATTTATTAATTTTGAATTTATACAAAGAAATTAAACCCTGGCTAGTATTTGAATTGCTGTTTGGTAATGCATTGGATTCCGTTGTTTGGTGATTAAAATTGTGGCTTTTGTAAAGGGGGCGAGAATTCAGGTTGATAATTCAGACATTATATTAAAATCAATTCATACCTTGTCCTTTCATCAATAGATCAAAAGCCTCTCAAGAATGTTCCGGCTTCGGTTTCTGCCGCTTCACTTGAGTGGCTTATAATTGTTGCACCAATTATTCGTGATTAAAGATTGTGTTTATCGATTAAAGGACTTGGGTGCATTAAACCAACCAAGTCTTTTAGAAAATCAATGTAACTCTCTTTGATCTGTCTTGGCTAAATTCATAAAGATTTTGATTGGCTTTCGATTATTCATTCAGTTATTGAATCAGATGGAAAAGTGTTAAGGCTCTTTGTTTTTGTTGTTCGTTTTTACTGTTGCTAGTCTTTTAACGCTGTGTCAACAGGAAGTTCATACTTTCAAACAAAACTTATTTGTTTGTAAATTAAATTGCCATATCGCATTGAAACAAGGTGAAACGATAACTAAACTAAAAGAAATCAATGAGATTTAATTTAACGATGAAGTTTAACCTGATGAGATCTTTTCAAATTCAATGGGATATGATGGGGGTGTAAATTCATCTGTATTTTGTCGGTCTTATTTGTGAGAAGCATCGAGCATATATCCGAAAATCAGAAATATGACAAAGATGGAGGAAATAACATCAACAACAGGAAACAAAATGGTTCCCCACTGTTATTATAAGAGCTACCCCTCTAAGAGGGGTTACAGGTAGCGGAGGTCAGAGATATGGAACAGAACAGCGAGGTTCCCGGCCACAAGCTAAAATCTCGCTGATCAAGCGACGCAAATAGCGACGTAAGGGTGTTTTTCCGAACTCGAACTTATGTAGATATATAGAAAGGCAGGTAGAGAAGACAATGTTCAGCCAGAGGAAACTCCCAGAGTAAATACGGAGGAAGAATAGGAAAGCCCCGAAACAGCTCAGCCTGCCAGATTCACAGATACAGAACACCTAACACAAGAAGAAAGGAATTAAATAGACACAATAAAAAGAGTCATGACAGAACACACAACAGAACTACCATCTCTAAGGTGTCAACAATGGGAAAAAACGTAGAGTTAGAAACCAAGAAGATTAATAGGCTTCTCAAATATATTCAAGTTAACAACATCACCGAACTAAATCTTATTCAAATGGTTCTTCGGACGATTGAACTCCTTCTTGTTATTTCCGTTGTAAACACCACCTTTCTTCAAAATGTCGGCTAAATGCATTAGTCAGACAAGTGCGGATTTGAACCTGGTGTGGTTTCCACTTCTCAACAAACCTAAACCCGACAGGACAAAGACACAGAAACACCCGAGCCATGTGCTATGAGGGTTACTCCCTTTAAACATAACCTGTTTAACCATCACACTCGGATGTTACACCTGAAGAAGGCGGGAGAATGGATCAGCTGAAACGTCGTATTTACACAAAGGAGTTCAATCGTCCGAAGAATCATTTGAATATTAATGACCCTTCTCAAAACTATAGAAAGTATCTATATAATCGTATATATGCAGGAGCCAAAATGGTGTTGTATTCTGTCTGAATACTGTAATTCACAGGTTGTTTACTGCCACTCAGTATACACGGGTTTAACGTAGGGGTTTGTATTACGTTTACCAAGTCTGACACTAAACAAATGGTTACTGAGAAAGTAGAGGTTGTGGAGGTGAGCTCAAAAGGGGGCACAAGGGGGCAAAAGCTGGCTGGAAGATGAGACTTGTGCAGCAAACGAAAAACTACGACGAGAAGCTAAATCACTAAGAAAGACAACAAAAAAAGGGACGACCCAAAGGTGCAATGCAACGGAAAGAGAAAGTCCACTACCAAAAATATATACAACCAAACTAGAGGAAATAAACTAAAAGATCTTAACTTGGGAAGGCAGACTCAAGGGACAAAGATACAGAATCCAACAATACAGGCAAAATAGAATATTTCAAAACGACAAGAGTAAGTTCTACCGACACGTAAATGGAGAGGAAAGAGAGGGAGTAGAACAACCAAATGCTACGGAAACGAAACGCTTCTGGTGGGATCACGTAAGAAAACACAAAACAAAAGCAAAATGGCTGACCAACATGAAAGACGATCTACAAGCGATCGAAGAAGGACCGGAAATAGAGATCAACCTGGAGAACCTAAAAAGAGGCTGGCAAAGCTTTAAAAGGTCCGCCTAAGTATTGAAGAAGGAGAAAACATCGGATTAAATTCATCTACTCTAAGAAAAACTCTAGGAAATAGCTAACTGGAAAGCACAAGGCCCAGACGGAATCTAGTGATATTGGTACAAGAAATTCACTACACTACACAATAGACTGGATCGACAAGTTCAAAAATGCCTGAGGAAAGGAGAGGTCCCAAAATGGATGACCGGACGCAGAACAACCCTGTCAAAATAATGTCAAAAAAGACACCCAGACGAGCAAATATGAACTAATCAGGTGTCTACACTTGATGTGAAAACATCTTGATTGAACAAATAGCAGATGAGATATACTTTATAGAATCCACAAAACTTCTACTGGAAAAACAGAGAAGATGCAGAATAGGCATCAAAGAAGTAGAACAACCCCGTTAATAAAAAAGAATGCTAAAAAAGTAACCCAGAGCAGCATATATTAACCAATCAGGTGTCTACACTTGATGTGCAAACATCTTGATTGAACAAATAACAGACGAGATATACTTTATAGAAAGAAAATCGCAAAACTCCTACTGGAAAAACAAAGATGCAGAAGAGGCATCAAAGAAGCGAATGATCTTTTCTTCCAGTGTATCTCTCAATCCTAGCCAGAAGTCTTGACCTAATCATCGTAAAATAAGAAAGGAAGAGCTGCCAGAAATTGTATGTTGAGGCTCTACCCCGTCCACGACTCTTTCTGGCCTTTGTCTAGTGGTCAGTTGTGATCGTTGGTCGCTTAATTGAGACGAGTATACGAATATTTTGTTTAAGCGGTCTGCTGCTCCGGGTATGGGTGGGGTGGGTTTCTTCAGAGGTAATCGTCCCCACAACACTCCCCCTTTTTTCTAGTCAGAACTTGGCTGCTGGTAAAGGAACAAGTTGGGTTTCCTGCTGCTAAATTAGTGATAATGATTTAATCCAGGCGATACAGCGTCCGGGCCGATACCTTTATTGGCGTGCAATTCAAACTGGCAAATGGTTCGTGTCTGAAACGCGCCGAGGCGGAAGAAGAATATGGCTAGTTGTACTAAACAAGAAACAAGATATTTTTTTTAATGTCCGGACGTCTTTATGCACGGAGCCGTGTCTCTGTCCCTTAGCTAAGCTGTTCCGGCGATTTGTTAATAAAGATATCTTTCGGAACGACTGGTGTTTTGTACTCTACGACGTGGATCACAAAACTTTCGGTGACTGGACTCAAAGCGTTATGTATGGCGGTTATTGGGTTAAGATATCGATATTGCAATTATTAGCGCCGTTCGTTCCACAGGAAAGAAAATGGCGACTACCAAAGCCGCTTGTATGTTTTCATCTCCGATAGACGTCTGATACCATTAATTCTGCCTACGTTCGTCAAAAACCTACGGGCATCTGGTTTTCCACTGTTAGTTCAAAATGTATTAATTAGTTTTTCTCCCTTAATCTTGCAATCTTCAGCTAAATGGAATATATGTAAAACAACCTTAGGCCCTTTATTCACACTCATAGCTGTCTATGCCTTTTCGATTCAAGATTATAACTCCTCTTATCACAAGATATATGGGATTTCCCAAAGATAATGACCTCAGCCAGGCCTGCGGTTAGCAACAAGTTTGCATACATAAGCAAATGTAAAATTATCCATTAACCTCCCTGACTGGTGTCTGAATCCTGTGGGTTGTTTTGAATAAACAATACCTCTAACTACTTGTCGAGTCTTTAGTTAGACTAACTGTGAACTACAGAGGAACCTCGATTATCAGAACATCAAATCTCCGGATTTCGGATTATCCGAATAGGAATTCAAGGTCGTGTAATTGTGTTCAATATGGCTTCCATTTTTATCAGTTATCCGATCAATCAATTATCCAAAGAAAATACTCCCCGTCCGAGGTTTCTCTGTACCACCTTTCTCTAGCTTGTAAAATCCCATTCGACCGACAGGCCCATGGAAAGCTGCTAATAGGCACAGGCCGGATGCAAAATGTAGACCCCATCTTGAACTGCTCGGTAAGTATTTTTGTAATAATTGCTAAAGACATGTGATTTATGTATGGGTACATACATGTACGTACATGTACGTACATGTATTGTATAGTATGTATTTACAAGCAACAGAACAGAATAAAAGAACTGGAAAGAATTATATAAAAGGTAATGGCAAGCAATTCTATTCAAAATGCATATAAGACAATAGAGTACAGTACTGTAAAAAGACACAGAAAATACAATAGTGTTTGCCTCTACCTCCTCAATATTATGGGACCATGCCAACTGGCCTACTTGCCCCATCCCCCACCTCTGCTTGGTCTATTGATCGTCATTACCATCTAGCCACCCTGGTGCTGTTCCAAATGACCACAGAGTAAAACTGAAAGAGAGTGAAAAGCTGGGAAAATATCTGGACTCGTAGTATCGATTGTGAGATACTCCGGACCCTTCTTAAATTGGACAATAGAGGAACTCAGGAACCTAAACTAAACAACGAGAAAACTGATGACAATGAAAACTAAACATGTTGTGGAATATGAAGGTGACCATCATTATCAGAGCGCTGAGAATTTCAAATCCGAGCAAGAACTGTAACCATCCAGACGACACTATTACTAAAATCAGCAAAAATACTGAGGGGAGTGATTGAGTATTGGGAGACATGCTGCCATTTGATATCCAGCGAGAGCTACTAGATAATACTCGTTTGAAAACTCAGTATATAATAAATTATGGTAATCCAGTGCGATATCAGAATCCAGTAAGTTATCCCACTTATTGATATGTATGAAGTTATGTAATGAAATGCACTCTGTGTTCGTGTGTTCGTGTGTTCGCGCGTTTTGGGGCGTACGTGACCAAAGGCCCATATCAGATTACCAGAGTGGTTTTTAAGGGGCCGTGATTTTCCAATCGCGAGCAGTTTAGAATCGGACAGACAGGCAATAGATCAACAAGCGAAGAAGCGTGGAGGGAGAAATAGGAGGAGGAAACCAGGGGCCCTGATTGTTGAACTGCTAGAACGACTGTCCGTCCTTCAGTACAGAAACTCGCTAGAATTTTAACCGAAACAGAATTCGATGCCTCAAAGTGATCCGCGAACCAGCCCGGAATCGAAGCTATAGAGGGGAATTAAGCGAACCCAGATTTTAAAATGAAAATACTGAATTGTGCCGTCTTTCTCTCCACCCTCGTGGGAGAGCTCTTTTATCGGGTTCAGTGCATGCGGTCTTATCTTGGTCTTACGGATGTAAAATATTGTAGTTGAATACAGCATACAAAGGCTCCAAAAAGTCATACAAAGGCTCAAAAAACGATAACTATACAACGTATTGATCAGATATTAACACAATAATGAAGTTAAAAGCCATTACTTTGTTCTCTATTAGACATTAACACAATAATGAAATTAAAAGCCTTTAATGTGTTCTTTATTAGACATTAACACAATAATAAAGTTAAAAGCCATTAATTTGTTCTCTATCAGACATTAACACAATAATGAAGTTAAAAGCCATTAATTTGTTCTCTATCAGACATTAACACATTAATGAAGTTAAAAGCCATTAATTTGTTCTCTATCAGACATTAACACAATAATACGGTTTTATCTTGGTCTTACAGATGTAAAGTATTGTAGTTGAATACAGCATACAAAGGCTCCAAAAAGTCATACACAGGCTCCAAAAAGTATAACTATACCCCGTATTGATCAGATATTAACACAATAATGAAGTTAAACGCCATTACTTTGTTCTTTATGAGACACCCAGAATGTCGAAAATCTCTGTATACGCCTCTAGAGGAAATTACGATGACATTCTGACAGATCCGGTGCACTGTTTCCGTCGTACCTACACGAATTCATGGTGCGCAATTATTTTGATAAAGAACAAATTAATGACTGTTAACTTCATTATTGTGTTAATATCTGATCAATACATTGTATAGTTATACTTTTGGAGCCTTTGTATGCTGTGTTTAAGTACCATATTTAAGAAGAAGAATTACCATTTACCGCCATTTTACGACGTGAAGTAAAACTCAACTAAGAAAACTCTTTTCTATGGTTTTGAGAAGGTTCATTAATATTCAAATGGTTCTTTTCTATAGTTTTGAGAAGGGTCATTAATATACAAATGGTTCTTTTCTATAGTTTTGAGAAGGGTCATTAATATTCAAATGGTTCTACGGACGATTGAACCCCAACACAAATAACAAGAAGGAGTTCAATCGTTCGAAGAACCATTTGAATAAGAAAAATCTGTTTTCTGTCGGTCGGTTTGTCCTTTCCTTATGTTTACTTTAAACACGCAAGTTTTGAAAGTCTGTTTGTGGACTTCCGACGTCACTTCCGTTGAAAGTAGGAAGTGGCTTCATTTCTGTCGGAAGTCATCGTTGAGGACTGTTATTTAGATCTCAGGTTCAGATCTGTTGAGAAGAACATAACATAAAAAGAAGTGCCTCCCTTTCCCCCTGGGCACGCATCAATCACAAAAAGATTAAATAACAATAAGAAAAACTCAGACATGCCAGTTTTATCTCTTTGAGCTCCTCAAAGAGATATTACGATATTTCTTTTCCAGAGATTTTGCGACATTGTGAGTGTTTGATAAAAGAACAAATGAATGGCTTTTAACTTCATTATTGTGTTAATATCTGATCAATACGTTGTATAGTTATACATTCTAGAGCCTTCGTGTGACATTTTGGAGCATTTGAATGCTACCATATTTTACATCCGTAAGACCAAGGATTACTATTACCTCTAATTAACAACGTGAAAAGTAACCTTTTATTGTATTTTTGATGGGTGGATTTTCTTTATTTATTTTCCTCTTTTTTTTTAATTACAAAACTTTTCTTTCAAACATTAAAATGTCATCCATGATAAGAATTTAACAAATTCCATTATCATTCTCAATCATGTGTCTTCCTAAGGGGAATATAAAGGTTGTTCATTGTTTTTCCTCGAGAAAATTATTCTAATTTTAATGATGGCGAAGAGCATCCTATGAATGTGGCCATTATTTCATAATTATACTATTTGTCGTCTCTCTTAATTCATAAGCCATAATAATGGGAATGGCTGCAAATTGTCGATATTCGCCTCAGGGCATGACTGTATTTTAATTTCATGAATTGCGTCGGAATAACTTATTTAAACTCCATCAGAATCTGATTCGAGATGTTTCACTTCTGTTTAAGAATAAACAAAACCTACTTCTGCGAATCATTATAACGGCTTTCTTATTTGCCCTAACCAAATTATCCTCAGATCCTGATATAAAATTGGAAACTATTTTGCCTATTTTAAATTTAGTGAATATCCGTCGTTAAAGTAGAATTGCCCCATGTCTTAACCAATGAGACAATACGTTTTTTTTTAAAGTTATTGTATTGACGTCACATAGAACTCACTTTTCTTTTTTCAAAAAGAAAAATATCTAAAAACGACCAGGAATGTGGGTTCTCATGTATGGCTTCTCATATGTGGCTTCTCATATGTGGCTTCTCATATGCTCCGCCATTTAGTATGCTGTCAAGCCTTCAAGGGCAATTATGTCTAACCAAGAAGTTAGACTAATCTTTAATTTCAATTAGGACATAGTACTGCTCAAGTTGCTGATAACGCCAAAGCAGTATTTGGAGTGAACACTACTACAGTGCGAACTGTTCAGCGTTGGTTCAATATGGATAATAAACCTCGAAGGAGGCCCAAACTTGTTCTTACGAGGGAATATTATCGACAGCATTGGCCAGCGACAACAAACAACGGTTCGAGCAATGTCTGGAGACTTTAGGACTTCATACAGTAATAATATCATCTCAAAGCAGTAGTAAATGTTAAAAGTCAAGGTTAAATATGTGTCTGGTATGCACTGAATGTTCCATGACAGTGTCATACCTCTCAGCTGACTGTATCTAAGCTTAGATGATTGGAATATGAGATCTTGCAGCGACCTCAATATTCACCGGACATTTCTCCTATAGATTATAAACTTTTCAAGCATTTTGAACTCCGTAATATAAGGCTCCATAATAGAGAAGCCGAAATTCGTGCTTTTCCCGAATTTGTGACCACGAAATCTAAAGAGCTTTTTATAGAGATGGCGTATTATCATTAGAAGATCGTTGGGAAAAGGTTATATGGGTCATATTCTGTTTATACATATACCGGTTTTCTGTTGTGTGTATCATCCTTCATCTAACTATTTAAAAGAAACGGCATTTCATATGTAACAACCTGATAAATATATAAAATCACAACTTTCCCTTCAGTTTTTAAGTATAGCATCATGGAAGATCATGATGAATGGTAAAGTAAAAATCTCTAATCAAGCACAGTCATACATGCTATGATACCCGTTTCCACAGTACTAATTTCACATTCTTTTTTATAGAAAACTCTGAATTCCTTTTTAAAAGATAGGTAAAGAATATACAGTACTTATCAGTTGTAGTCGTGGTTTGTCCCATGCAGTATATTCGAGATATCTTATTTTCATTCACTATTTGTTGACTTCAAGAAGGCCTTCGATTCAGTAGAAATCCCCAAGGTCATTGATGCTATCATACAAGGCGTAT
>VCCN01003920.1:3621351-3645424 GCA_006491835.1 Architeuthis dux
AACTGTTTTTATTTATTTTTATTGATACTTTTACAAAGATATAATAGAGAAATACGACACAATGTCAAGATAGCTATGTAAGGAAGGCGCTGGTCTTCTCTATCTTAACTTTAACTTGGCTAATCGCATCCACTAACCCAACCATTCTCAATTATTTCTTTTACCACAAAATGGTATTTATTCTGAACATCTCTTTCATTGTGCACGCAACTATGTAAGCAACAGAGTTTTGTTTTCCACATCATTTTTCGCCGAGTAAACTTGCTAGTCTGTCATGTTAGATTATTGGGGGAATTTATACTGATATGTTTTTTTTTAATAGAATTCAAAACCAAGCGAAAAATGACGTGGAAAAAATGTAAAAGTATCAATGAAACTAAATAAAAACAGTTTGTTTGTTCAAATACTTATGCGCATTACTTTTTATAGGGTACAGCTCATAAGTATTTGAACAAGCACATGATCTGTTTTCAATCCCTGTGATTGCAGGGGTCATTATGGACTCTGAGCAGGAGGGAAGAAATTAACTTACTAATTTGGCAACTCTTCCCTTATTTAATCTCCTTGAAGAATTCTGAACAAGGGTTTAGAAGGAAAGAAACAAAAAACTTGCTTTTTTGTCATTAACAATTTAATTCTTTAAAAAAACATTTCCAAGAAATTTAGCATTCAGAGCCACAAAACGTGACTAAATGCATCCCTTGTCATGCTGATTGCAAAAAATGTGGTTCTTCTTGCGTAATGTTCCTGGTTTTAACTCACAAAGCCAAGCGATTAGAAGTAAAATGGATGTTGGTTCAAATACGTATGACAGGTACTGTATATCAGAAAAATAAAACTGATAGCATAGATAATGAGCGAAAAGATTGAACTTTTAAAAAAAGGTTATTACGACAATTGATCCATCGCAATTCAGTGAGCCATCATTTAATTTACCAAATCAGATTACTTTAACCATTGTCACTTTCTTCTTCTCGTGAAATGATGTCTTTCAGCTAATCATAGACGACTACAACAATTAGCACGCGGTATCAAACAAGAGCGTTACCTGATTGCAATACGTTAGAAAGTAATTCTCAATATCCACGGCCTATTTAATGGGAATTTATCCACAGAGCCGGTCTGAGGCACAAGCGAACTAAGCGGCTGCATAGCGCCCCGTAGCCACCAGAGGGCCCTTAAGAGCGATGGGGGGACAAGAGGTGGCGGGGGCCCCAAAATTCTGCTTTGGGACCCATAGAGACTTGTGCCGGTCCTGTTTTTTTTTCATATGTAAAGGAAAACCACTTTTCAGTTCATACCTGTAGATCGTCACCCTCCACTTCCGGTGGTCAGTGGTCCTATGAACCACAAAGCCACAGTATTAAATGAAGAAGTGTAATAAAGAAGTGTAATACCACAGAGGTGTAAGCTAGTATTAAACAAAGAAGGGTAATAAAGAAGTGAAATACCACAGAAGTGTAAGCTAGTATTAGACAAAGACGGGTAATACAAGAAGTGTAATAAAGAAGTGTAATACCACAGAGGTGTAATCTAGTATTAAACAAAGAAGTGTAATAAAGAAATGTAATACCACATAGGTGTAATCTAGTATTAAACAAAGAAGTGTAATAAAGAAGTGAAATACCACAGAAGTGTAAGCTAGTATTAGACAATGAAGTGTAATACAAGGAGTGTAATAAAGAAGTGTAATATCACAGAAGTGTAAGCTAGTATTAGACAAAGAAGTGTAATACAATAAGTGTAATAGAGAAATGTAATACCACAGAAATGTAAGCTCGTATTAAACAAACAGTGCAATACACGAAGGGTAATACCACAGAAGTATAATCTCGTGTTAAACAAAGAAGTGTAATAAAGAAGTGTAATACCACAGAAGTGTAGTCTAGTATTAAACAAAGAAGTACAATACAAGAAGTGTAATACAAGAAGTGTGATAAAGAAGTGTAATAAAGAAGTGTAATCTCGTATTAAACAAAGACGTGTAATACAGATGTGTAATACCACAGAAATGTAATTTAGTATTAAATAAAGAAAGATTGTCTAGCGAAAGTTTTCTGGCAAACAAGTGTTAGTAGTAATTTGTCCTTCTTGCACGAAAATTGAACATAATATATGGCAATTATTTTTCTAAGACAACTCGCTTAAAGGCCGCCTTCACTAAAACGTCACTTCCAATTTATAAGATTTTGTTGTCTGATTGACTTGGATTGGGAACGACGTGGCGCATAAACTGAAGCAATATTTAAAACAGTTTACATAATACATTCAACTTCATTAAAAAAAATATTTTAGAGTAGTATACACTTGCATTCATGCTATTAGTTTGTAAACGTCAACACGTTTTGAAGACTTTGTGTTTGTCATACACTTTTAGAACACGTAGCCGTTGAAATCCGAATGTCAAATCGAAAAAAGAAATTCGAAAACCACGAAGTCAATAATTGAGATAGCAATTTTAACCATAAAATTACCAAAATTATTGCATTGAAAGGATTTTCAATAAAATCCAATAAAACTGAGAATTTGTATCAATGAAAGAAAACTTGCAATGAAACACTGACAATTAAAGACTGTGCTTTTAAATTCTAGAAAAAAGAATTGCAATTGTGATGGATCATCGTCAGACATTTTTAATTGCTAAAGACCATCGACCTAAGAATCAGAAATCTTTTTAAAACTACTCACTTCAGAAAATGTTGGTTCACTTCGGAATTTTACCGTTGTAGTAGACTGGTGCTTCCTCCTTAAGCAAACTCCAACTACATTTAAAATGTAAAGCTAGCTTTACTTATACTACTACTTCCTAATCAGCAGGATATATACTAACCTAACAAATAATGTGTGCTATAAGCGTTAAAGTCTATTTGTGGTTCCCCGTTTTACATAGCAGTGAAGAACATTCTAAAGCAATCTGTACAATATTCAAGAACGAATGGGAAAACGACTAGACGGAAGGCTAGTCCTTCGGTAACAAGGGTGCATATACTTACTTAATATGCAGCAGAATTATAAACATAAGAACAAAACGTTATACATCCTTCATAGTTTCGTCGGTGACGTTTTTACGAGAAACATGTTACATTATCTTTGAATATACATGCTTATGATTTAGAAGATTTGTTTGTTCGTAATAAAGTGTGTAAATGTTCATGATGGAAGACAAAACGAAAAGGAAATGAAAGCAGCAATAATCTTTGCATACAATAATGATACCTTTTGATTGTTCACAAAATAAAAGTATCATTATTTCATGGACATCATTATTTCATGGATATCATTATTTCATGGACATCATTATTTGATGCAGCAATTAGTAAACTTGTCAGTACTCCCTTCTTTCTTTGATATCGTCTTCTTTTCGGCTTTTGTAACGCACATACAAATACAAGAATCGTATCATTATTATCGGGATGAGCGCAAATACAGACCCCACACTATCATTATTAAGTTGCAAATTGGACGGGAAATTGTTTTTTTCTTAAAGTTATAGCATTGTAACAGAATTGCACTAAAAAAATAAAACTAGCTATGATGTTCTGAGTTTGCTGTGTTACGGTGATGAACCCATAAACAAACAGAAATCGGATTAGTATGATATAGTTGAGATTATATATGGCTGTTTGAAGTAAACCACATTGCAAAAACAAATGCCAAAGCTACAGACAGATCAATGAATTCATTCAAACTAACAAATATTGGCCTTTGAAAACTGTCATCCAATATAAAGAAGTTGTTTTGCTGAAATGTGTTTACTCGGGTACAGAAAGGTGGCCAAGGCTGCAACAAAAATGTTATAAACAGTCATGTGCACAAATGTTGGCACCCGTCTTCAAAAATGGCTTTTTATTGATTGTATCGCTAAAATCAATGCCCACATGAATAATTATTAGTCAATATACGCACAAGTGTTTAAGGAACATCAAACAGCAATTAAATGTACACAAAAATCTAATCATAACAAGCAAAATAGAAACACAAGATAACACATTATAGAAACATCACTCCACCCAGGCTTACTTATATTTTCCAACAGTACCAAACAGTTGATAATGTGGTGTAGCCATTAAGAAATAAGTGGGCTCTTACAGTTTCGCGGCGTGAATGCTCGCTAATGTAAAGATGATCGGGTATAGAAGGTGATAGTTGGTTAGCCCTGAAAAGGGCTGTTAATAGAAAGGTGGCTTTCACGTAGAGGTGAGAGTTTGTTAGCCCCGAAAAGGGCTGTAGGTATTAAAGGATCACAATAATGTGGAAGGCTTACGCCGCCATGTTTGTTTTGGCGCGGAAATACGAACAAAGATAAGAGAGTCATGTCAGAAAGAAAGAGAACAAAGACACAATAGTCACGTCAGAAAGAAAGAGAACAAGGACGTACATTTGTAGATTACAAATGGAATATTTGTTAAATAAAAAAGATCATACAGGGACACGACAACTAAAAGAAAAGCCAAAAATAAAGATGAGAAGGGTATCGTGTAGTGAGAAGAGTTGTGCTTACGGAAGGACGAGACTGGATAGATTTACTTGTTTGAAGTAACATAACGATCTGAGCCCTAGGCGACTAAGGGAACTAAGAAAGCTAACTGAATGGTTAGTTACGGTAACTAATGGAGTTTACAAGAGTATTGGTCGCTTGAGGCGAGAAGACTTAGGTCTAAAAATCACTTTTGTCCCAACAATATCAGCCAATGGATCACCATTCGACAAAATGTCATTGAAATTCATTGAGATTGTAGATATTGTGTGAACAATAGTGATTTTAGACCAAAGGGATTTAGACAAAACTGATATTTGCTAAAGTGATTTAGACGAAAGTACCGTAACCTTTTTTAAAATACTTCAAAAGTCTAATATTTCAGCTTCCATCATTTTCTCCACGAAAAAAACCCATAAAACTGTAATGACGAGAGAGGGATAGAGATAGAGAGAATAGGGAGAGAGAGAGAGAAAATAATAGGGTGAGAGGCTGAGAAAGCTAAAGAGAAATCTATTGAGAACCTTTGGAGGTATTGTGGGGACAAGGGTGATTTTAGACCAAAGTAATGTAGACGAAAGTACATGAGAAGACATCGATCTTGGTAACATTTTAACCAATTCTTGATCAGAAGTGATGTGTGCTTGGTACCATTGCTATTTCACTGTATGTCACTGTTATGCGCTATACATCAAGATATTAAAAAGAAGTAAATTGTGCTTTAAGTGATGAACGGAAATCCTCAATGATTGCTCGTATAAAGCATTTTCCATAGTCCTGAGCAACAATAAAGTCAATCAGTCCGAGGCATACGCGAACTAAGCGGGTGCTTAGGGCCCCGTAGCCTCCAGAGGGCCCGCCTTTTGTTTGATCACTAAAAAGTCCGGATTTTCAAAATACAAGCGTGAACAAAAAATAAGGGACCAATTTAGCATAAAACTAAATTGTAAATTGAAACCCACACTTGGGGGGTATTGAAAAAGGTTTTCCTAGACATAATAAGGAGTAATGGTTTAAATGTTCAACCATCTAGCTCCATTTGAAGCGGCCTGTACGCGCGACGCATACATAGATCTGGCCAGCCAACCAGACCCACTTAAAAACTGAAGAAACCCAGTTTTGGTTGATGCTTTCTAATACTTAAATCTATTTCATCCTCCAGGGATTTGATAAAGATTTCCACAAAACTTTATTATAATGAAATGTAGTATCCCCAGCCATCCGAATATAGAGTGTTCTTATTTTTTTAAATAATTTCATAAGACGAAATGGTGTAAAGCGAAGAGTCAATTACTTTATACAGGACATTGTTTGAGCGTTCCAAGACCCAAAGAATTGAACCCCTCTTAGAACTTTTTTTTCAAATATTTTCAAAAATCAAAATAACTGTTTTTTCTAGACATAATAAGGAATACAGGTTGAAATTTTCAGCCTTCTAATGAAATGCATCCAGATCGTATTACCGGTAGCCGTTAAAAGAGGCCATATTTGAAAATAGGAGGGAGCTGCGTACGTGACAAACTGAACAGAAATCGTGTTACCGGAAGTTGTTAAAAGGGGCGCAGATTTGAAAATAGGAGAGAGTTGAGATCTGAAGCGGTTAGCAACAGGTCGACAAAGAGGCCCGCTCTCCGTCAGGGGCAAGGGAGAGACGGTTAGCAGCAGTAGAGCAGTTTGAGATTTGAATCCGGAGCATCAGGTCAGAGACGAAGTTGGCGAGACGAGGAAGCCTTGATCTTCTTAGTAGTAACTCAGAAAAGTGACCAACTCATTTAGAAAACTAAACAGAATCCCGTACCTCGATGTGACCCACGAACTGGCCCAGAAAAGAATATGTATCGACGGAAATGAAACAACAGCGCCAGGGTCATTAGCATCCCTGGACATTTGCGTCCCGGTCATTTGCGTCCCACTATATGTAACTATTACTGAGTAAAAAGACCCATGTTATAATTGTAGGCAAATGAGGAGTACTTATAAACACCCCCCTCTCTGACTAGGTACTGGATTGCAACGCGTAAATATCTTCTGTTTTTAAGAAGACCGTGTTAGTTTTGGCATTCTTTCGGCATAGACATTATTCATATGTATTTATTCGTATATATCAAATTA
Source organism: Architeuthis dux (assembly GCA_006491835.1). NCBI lineage: Eukaryota > Metazoa > Mollusca > Cephalopoda > Oegopsida > Architeuthidae > Architeuthis > Architeuthis dux. The sequence continues at coordinate 3,627,941 of VCCN01003920.1, forward strand.
AAACTATGCATTTATTTTTTGTAAAAAAGTTAAAACTACGTAGTTTTAATTTGATTAAAGTCAAAACCAGGATAAACACAGCTATTTTTTTTACAATCAAACGTGTATGTAATCAAAATGAAAAAGTAAATACCAATTTTTTTCCCTACGAAATAGGCAACTTTGATTCGGCATAGCATATGTATTTAAAGCAAACAAGAACAAAACAATATTTCCGTTTATTTTTTTCCCGATTTATACTTTTAAACAAACCATATTTTACAAACAGCGTGTTATGGTTTTATTTTTGATTTAAACAAACAATATTTTACAATAAATGTATTAAAATGTACTTATTATTTTAAATTTGTATTAATACTTTTTACCTTCATCTTAATTTTATTAGTTGCTTTTTATCGCAACTGATGCTTTTGCCTCTGAGGCTTATTCTTTATTTTCCGATCAACGCTATTTACTCACTGCCGGAGGGTAATTGCTGTTTAACGCCAAAACGGACTTTCTTTGGCTGCAGATATATTCTTGTCTACAGCACTGGTGTGATTTCGGAAGGGACTTTGTATCTTTTCTCCAAAAGAAACCAGTTTCTAAAGCAGAAGGTATTTACACTATTGGTTTAAAATACTGAAAATGGCCGAGTTACCTTCAACGAAAAATAGCCAATAACTTTAAGTCCAGGGATGCAAATGAGCGGGACGCATTTGACGGGGACGTAGATAACTAAATAAAAACTTTTTATTTTTGTTTTTCTTTTGTTTAAGAAAAAAGGTTTATTTATTTATTTTTTCACATACGACTTCCCCAGAGAGATAGGAGGTGGGGATGTTTATAAGTAGCTCAGTCGCAAACGAGGTACCCCGCACGCCTACAATTATAACGTGGGGTTTGTTACTCAGTAATACTTACATATACTGGGACGAAAATGACCGGTACGCAAATGTCCAGGGACGCCAATGACCGGGACGCATTTGACCGGGGCGCACTTGTCCAGGACGCAAATGACAGGGACGCAAATGTCCAGGGACGCAAATGACCGGGATGCAGTTGTCCAGGAGCGCAAATTGCCTAGTACCATAAAGGAGATATCTTAGAAATTAGTGTTCCTTCGCCATGAGGAGTTATTACTTAGTAAGCTACCCCTTTTAAACTCTCGACGGAGATAAAAAACATGTGGATAAGTGAATGGATTTAAACAATTGCACATGTATAGATTAATATGCCACTCGTAATTTGAAAAATATCGCAAAATAACAAAAAGCAGGTATATACTTGGAACAGTTTAGCGTAAAACTTTGTTTTCATATAATTGCTGCCAATGTTCTCGCTGGTGTTTCCCGGATATAAAGCCTGGTCTTTACATGGCTTAAATAACCGTCCCTTGGCGCATTAGCAATAGAGTTACCATATCAAAAGTCCATTTTGACTGCTTGTTCATAGAAAAATACTTCAGACTTCATGAACCAAAGATAGTATTTCGCAATTGTTTAGCATCGAGATTGCTATCGAATTTGTCTGTGGCTATTCAACGACCTCCCCACTGGGGCAGAATGTGACACAGGGTTGGTTTTAAGGTGGAGGCCCACATGCGTACGTAGGGGTAGCACATGCTTACATTACTTGGTATTCCCAATCGGTCACCCATCTAAATACTGGTCAGGTTCGATGCTGTTTACCTCGGGCAACGCACAATTTAATCCGAAATAATCATAAATTTAGCTTAAAAAAGAAAATCCATTGTCTAATTAGACATATGGCGTAAGAATCGACCCCCTACTCCAAACCCTGGATCCACCCCTGACTATATCAAAGGAACTCCTTGAATCTAAATGTTTTCAGCGAAGTTTTCCAATTTTGAATGTGGTCGTTTTAGGTCCTTGTTTATGTGCTTATTATATAGGGAGTCACAGAAGTGACTCCCGATTTGCACCAAAATCAATGCCAGTTCTAAGGGAAGCAACCATTACATTACTATTAAATCACTATTAAATAGTTGCTTTCCTTCGATAGAACTGGCGTTAATTTTGGGACAAAAATGGGACACCCTGTATTGAGATATTAATTCACTGGGGGTGCGAATAATTGAGCGGTAACGGCACTGGGGATGGGATCGTTGAGGCGAGTTCAAACCCCAGCTGAGAATGTTTGCGTTCACTTCGTATTAATACTCTTGGGAAAAATATTAATCCATCTCTCCTCCCCCCCTCCCACCAAGTCATGGGCCAGCGTGGTAGGGTAAGGCCCATGTCTTACATTTACTTGGGGGGGGGGAGAGGCCTATGTCCAACAACGGACCTTAAAAGCTGATTTTAAAAAAAGATGAAAGTAAACCCAACATTTCAATTACAACCATTTCTCTTTCATTACAGTTACATAAGGGTTGCTTGGACAACCTAACTATAATTGAAGAAATCTCTCTCTGTATGCGATTACTCAATAATTGGTCAGTGTACGAAGTTGACATTCGCCAGGGCTGTGCAGTGTGGAGTTTGAAGATGTTACAATCAGCGGTTCTCGAGAAATCTAATAAAAATGAATTTTTTTAAAATTACAGATTATAGATGTTTTATCTAAAATTATAGATCTAAATTTAGATATAAAATATCTAAATGGCAACCATGAATGAAGAAGGAGTAATCGAAATACTTCGAAGCCGTAGTTTCGTACGACGGACGGGAAATTATTTTGACTATTATGGCAGGCTGCTCAGCACACCATAAAGTCTTTGGAACGGGCACTGTCCTAGTGATGAATAGTTCAAGAAAGACGTTTTTCCTATAAACCTGAATTCTTATAAACGCATATTCCTTGGGTGCCCGGTGTTTGTGTCTAATTTTAAACAACCACAGACACTGAAAGAATAATGAACAAGAAAACACCATTTAGCCCAAAGCAATGAGAAAATTAATGTGGTTATACCCCCCCCCCTGTCTAACACTTAGAAGAGGCCTATGTCCAACAAAAGAACTTAAGGGTTGATAGAAACAATATTAAAAAGTGAGAGAAAAAGTGAATAAATGCGTTTCCTAAAAAAATGAAAACCAAACCATAAAAACTGCACTTTAGCATCGATCACTGAACTATACTCTTAGTTTTATCGATTAATATACTCCAAATTTAGAGAAAATGGCATAACACATAAATTAAATGGTCAGTATTGGGAACTCTCAGGAAATATTTAAAAGAATTTACACTATTACGTATAAGGTATGGCACGGCGATGCTGGGCTGGTTGAATTGACAGAATACGTGAATACTAAAAGTTATAACAGCTTTAAAAATAGTATTGACAAATTTAGAGAAAATGGCATGAAAAATAAATTAAATGGTCAGTATTGGGAACTCTCTGAGGAAATTCTAAAAAGAATTTAAGCTATTACATATAAAGTATGGCACGGCGATGCTGGGCTGGTTAATTTGCCAGACTACGTAATTTAGAGAAAATGGCATGAAAAATAAATCTTGACGAGACAATATGTTATAGTGAGATGCCCATAGAGGCATTATATATAAATAAATAAATACATTGATTTGTGTATACTTTCCTCTGAGTCCATTTCGATACTCTCGGTGATTGTGCGATTTTGTTGTTCCTTGTAAACAATATCTTTCTTCTTAGCCATGTACAATGAGTTACCATGCTCTCCCGTGATGAGCAGAGGTGTCTTCTCATATTTAGCTAAATCAGGGTTCTTCAAACGTTTTCGATCTCAAACCAGTTTAATTGTATGCAATAACCTCACCACCCAACTGCAAAAATGAAATGAATTAGACAGAAACATTTCAGTAGTAAATGAACGAAACTTTATATCAGCATACCGATATACGTACTCATCAGCCCTTTTTCTTTTCATATGTCGCTAAAAAGATTCAGTTCTCACAAAATCTAGTGATAAAACCACTAGATTAGCAACTCTGTGGCGGTAGCTGGACAGACATAATACCCGTACTGGACACGTTCAAGGCTCGAAACACATGTTTGCACATTTGAAAAGATGTACCTGGCATATATTAGATATATTCATATTTCAAATCTTAAGTATTTCTTTGTAACCAATATTCTTCTCACTTAAGGGAGATCGGGGCTAGTTGGGCAGGTTGAATCACTTGCTTTAATGTTTGTTTCCACCACTTGGTGCCACTGTTAGCCTCATGTTGAGCGGAAAGATTTCGTACATTTCTCGAGGTTTGGGTCCTATGTGTTGTAAGCACGAACAGTTTTTCATGGAAAACGTCTTTTCACCCTGGTAAGTAATGTTTTCACTTTGACAAACGAGTGCTTAGTTCATGCTGTACTGTGCGTTTGATGATCGTGTAGTCTATGTTTATGAGAAGTGGCAATAAACAGTATATATATATATTACATTTCAATCAGCTTCTGTAAGAACTTTTTCTTGGAATAGAATGTAAAGAAAACCATGTGTTTGCGGCTTGGCTGCTGTAATTGTATGCAATTGAGGCAGAGGAAAAAAGAAGGCCTGCAAAATAACAAAACAAACTTCAAACAAGTCATTGGTGTCGCCATTCTTTTCTCATTGTTCTTTTTCCATCTTCCACCTTATTGCAATGCATCATTGAGATCCACTCACATATGATTCCACTTGTCCTACCAAGTGGTCATTATATTCCTAAAATCTTACTTTCTACTCAAATACATTGTTCTGTCTGTTGTAAAATTTTATATTTCTCAATTATAACAATATATTAATCACATCTGTACCTACCAGCAAGAGATCTAACTTGCCCAATCAGATTGTATCAACTATCCTCACTGGTGGGGTAGATTTGTACAGTTTTTTCCGAATGTTTAAATGATGATATAATACATGTTTCAGATTTAAACGATCCATCCAAAGGAAGTCTCTTTTCCATAGTAAATATTGGTCATATTTGCGTTTTAATGAATTAATTTCACAGGAAGTTACAGCCATCTATGTGAAAATGTACCAACTCGCCCCGGTTCCCCTACTTTTATTTATGCATTTATTTATTGTGAACCTGCGACCCAGTCAGCAGGAGCTTGCGACCGAGTAATGGGTCGAGACCCCTACTTTGGAGAACCATGATCTAAATGGATCCTTATATTCGGTGTTCTCGAAATAGGTTATCGATTATTCATAGCTTATTTCACTTGGAATGTGACATTACTTTCACTTGCGTAGAGGTGATACGACAGCGTAGTGCTAAAGAAGTGAGGGAACATAGAGCTGCTTGTTATTTGGGGGAGGGGTTGAAACACTCACTCCTGAAACTTTTTTTGTTTAAATGAACCAATTTAACAGATATATTTTCTATAGTTTTGAGAAGGGTCATTAACATTCAAATAAATCTTGGGACGATTGGACACCTTCTTCTTGTTTGTGTTGTTAACACGACGTTTCAGCCGATCCATTATTCGGCCTTCTTCAGGTGCAATATCCGAATGTGATGGGGTAAACATGAGGGTTTTTTTTTAAATTTCAAAGGAGGTAACCCTTATAACGTAGGATTCGGCCTAAACCCGAAAAGACAAGGATAAAGAAACACCCGAATCCTACGTTATAATGGTTACCTCCTTTGAAATTAAAAACTGTTTACCTCCATCACATTCGGATATTACGTGTCAACAACACTAGGAGTTCGATCGTCCCAATAACTATTTGAATTTAACAGACGTTCTGAGGCCATATGGGACAAGTATTTTGACATATACTGGCTAATTATACTCATCAGTGAATTGTTCAAATAGAGAATGTTAGTAATACAAGATAGTGTGAGAACGCCGTTGCCAGGCGTTGCCGTAGTATTGCCCCACTGAATGTCATGGCGTTAGAGTTCAAATGGTGCAACATAACCAGGGGCGTAGTTGGAGAATTGTGGGCCCAGGGAGCTTGGCTCCTTTAGGGCCTCTCCTCTAACATTGAGTGCAAGGGTTCCCAACCTGGGGGCCTGGAACCCCTGAGGGTCCACAAAGGTATTACTGGGGGTTCGTAGGCGAACCTTTTAAAAGCCTAGGGTCCGTGAGCTTGTTGAGTAGGCAGATATTTCAAAAGCCATATTAAAATTCATTTAAATAAACGGGGTCCTTTGTAATGAAAATGTTGGAAATCACTGATTTAGTGAGATTTGTTATTGTATAATGTCAGTAGAAATCCAGTAGGTGAACTACTATTCATAATGCTTTTGGGGCCCTCCTCCATTGGGGGCCCGGGGGTGATTTAGAATCCTCTCCTTCAGCTACGCCTTCGGGCATAGCCTTGTCATAGTTTCCCCACTAAAACTTAGATTTTGACGTAGTGTCGGCAATGCGATCAAAAGACGGTTGAAATATAGAAACGATGAACAGAGTATGGCAAAGAAGAATACAGAACAGGTCTGGTTAGTCACTCAATAGAAACCGTCTTTCGCCAGCATACCGTGTTGGTGGTGATCAATTAAAAGATTGGAACAAAGGGGAGCAATGAATAAGTTACTCCTCCTGCATTTTGTTTGACCACTAAAAAGTCCGGACTTTCAAAATACAAGCGTGAACGCAGCCGGACACAAACTAAGGGACCAATTTAACATAAACCTACATTGTAAATTGAGACCCCACTAAAAACCTAATGAGGGGAGGGGATTGAAAAACGTTTTTCTAGACATAATAAGGAGTAAAGGTTTAAATTTTCAACCCTCCAGCTGCCTGTACGGGCGACACATACATAGATAGGCAGCCAAACAGACCCCTTTAAAAACTGAAGAAACCTATAGAGACAGTTTTAGTTGATGGTTTCTAACACTTAAATCTACTTCATCCTCTAGTGATTTTATAAATAATTTCACAAAACCTTTATTATAATGAAATGTAGTGTCCCCAGCCATCCGAATATAGAGTGGTCGTATTTTTTTCTTTTAAGTTTCGTGAGTCGAAATGGTATAAAGCGAAAGGGCAATTACCATTAATTATTACGGAATTTTTTTTAGCGTTCCAAGAACCCCAAAATGGTGATGATTGTAGGTTAGGCTAAGTAGTTGGAGGTTGGAGTGGTTGTGGGTATACGAGACTGGAGTGTAGGAGAGAGAGAGAGGAAAAGATTGTACCCGACCTCTGAAGTCTATTTTCGCCTTTCGCTTCTTTTCGTGAAAGTATTTTTTACTTTCACGAAAAAAGGCGAGAAGCGAAAATAGTCTTAAGCGAGCCGTTATAGAGGCAGGGTGTAATCTTTCGGAAAGCGGGCAATACCTGTATTTCTCAAAAGAGTCGCTGCATTTTCGTAGGAATCAGCGTTAAATGAAACGAATCAATACATCAACGTCTGTAACACCATCTTCAGTTGCTTATAGTCCTGTTGCCAGGGCCGGCCTTAGGTACTGGCAACACGGGAAGTCGCCTAGGGCGCCAATTGCAAGGAGCGCCTGGCATGTGTCCTAGTCAGTTGGACTTTCCAAATACAAATGGAACTAGCAAGAAAGTAAGCTGCAAGAAATATGAATAAAAAAAATATATTCGGACGTAAATAAAAGCAACGAAAAGATGAAGTAACTAATAAAAAAAAATATCATTCCAAGGGAAATTATGAACCACCGCCATGCTGTGTTGGGGTTGATCAATTAAAAAGTTGGGAAAAGGGGTGATAAATGAATAAGTTACTTCTCTCGCCTTTTGTTGGGCTGTGATTACTAAAAAAGGTCTGAATTTTCAAAAAAACAAGCGGGCACAAACTACTGACCAATTTAGCATAAGCTTACATTGCATATTGAACACCTCTCCAAAAACATATTTATGGGGGGAATTTTCAAAAAATAAACAAACTGTTTTCCCTACTCATTGAAGGGAGTGAGTGTGCAAAATCTCAAGTTTCCACTCTGAACGGTTAGGGCTGGGCGAAGTCCGGATACATAGATAGATACATAGATGCATATAAATGTCAGAACACATGAATAAACTAAACCCAGCAATAAACAAATGTCGTGGGTAGTGGGGATTCAAAATGGGAATATGAATAAATTAAACTGAATACAAACAGTCAAAATAAGAACATTTCCTGGTGAGAAGTCAGATTTTCCGGAAATATCTGACAGTTAAGTGCTTTCTGTTCTGATGTAACTAAAAGAAACAATTGGCAAAGGAAATGCCCATGACTAGTATGCCTAGGTATTTATTCTTCTCACAGTAAAACATAAAAAAATAAATAAGATAATACTATACTTTAGAGGGCGCCGAAGTTCAGCTTGTCCATACAATATCAGCAAAAGTTCTCACGAATCCCAAAGCCGGTCCTATTAGTTGCCTACATCAAATCGGGAAACGGTTAAAACTAAAAGTAAAATAAAGGAAACTTTCAGTAGGCATTTAATCGTAACTTGACCTCTAAAACTTGCCTGCTTCGGTTCTATTGTGCGACCACTAAACTACGAAATATACCGCTCAATGTAAACAAAAACAGCGGATTTATCCTCTCAAGCAAAACACGGAATTGGGCATCTGCAAAATATTATAAAAACTGAAAAATATAAAAGAATTGACAAATCTTTTGCGTTCTTTTTTTTGTTGTCTCCGGCGGAAGTTTTCAAACTTCCACTGGAGACTATGATTCTCTGCAGATTAAGAAATGGCGTCGTCTGTGTTCGAAAAGTGGGTAACTTCTTTAATTTAAAATTGAATAACTTCTTTATTTATGCTCAACCTTCCACAAAATTACCTTTGGGTGTATTTTGTGGACAAACACGGGTATATACATATGTATGTCTTCCAACTTCGTTGGCTGAAACCGAATAGACAATCTTTTCACTGTATCGGGAAGAGAATGAAAGAAAGAAAACATAAGTTCCTGTGTAAAATGTAAAGCGTTTCGTCTCTTATGAGACATCTACCAATTGATTATACACCCGGTGACGAAGACGGGGTTTCTGTTTCAAGTTTCAAGTCCAGGACTTCGTTCCTAAGTTTTTATGACCACCCCCTTGGCAGGATGCAAGTCCACCGAAGGGATACCTCCACCCTAATCACACAGCTTAGAGTGTACTCAATTAGCTGCTGAGTGCACAGGGAAATTTGTCCTAAGGAAGAGTTTTCCACACTCTTCTTCGCTCATACGGGAATCGCACCCAGGACCAGTGTTGCCAATTTAGCGCGTTTCGCGCTAGATTTAGCGCGTTTCTTGTTTTGGCAGAGCAAAAAGCGCTAAATTAGCGCGTTTTCGCCTAAAACATCTTGTGGCCATTTTGGGCCGTTTTTAGCGTCTTTTTTAGCGCTTTTTTAGTGCTTTTTTAGTGCCTTTTTAGCGCTTTTCGGCAGTCAAACTAGCGCGAAAATATTTTTTGAGTTGGCAACACTGTCCAGGACCTTCTGCTAACCATTACACTATCCGAGCGGACGAGTTCCTGTGTAACTGTATAATATTCTTTAAGAGTATTTCCCATGAAATGATCATCGTTTTCTTTCCTTGCTATAAAAAGGGCGCTGATAATTAAGTAATTATCAAAAACATTATTATGTTGCTCTGCATTTTTTTGTTTGTGTTCAATATTTCCTGAATGTTATGGTATGCATATTGTTCTTAACGGTTTTGTTTGGCCTTTGAAGATAAATTATCCGAGAAATATTTCCGTGTAGAAATTGAGTAGATTGGTTCAGCATTGAAATGTATGCATATATTTTTAGTACTGTTTCGGTCAAATATACAATCAAAACAAATATAAGCAAGACAGATAGTTTTCTATAAAAATATAAACAATTATAAACAAAAGTGTATTTGAGAAATAAAGAACATACATTGTTACAGAACTTCAGTAATACAAAATAATTGATAAATACAATAATGAACAAACGTCATTAAAGCATGCTGAATTGAAAGAGAAGATAAAAATGTGCACAATGAGAAATCAGCTTCAAAGCAAATTTAAATGATATTAAGAAAGGAGTTTTACGTCTGTCTAATACAGACGAGCTAGAGCGCCTTTTGGACAAACGCGCTCTTGCATTTATACGCAAGACGCGGACTTAGTTGTAGACAAGAACGCTGAAAGGCTCTTAACTGGAAATAGCAAGCTATCTGTGTTAGTTTTATATTTTAAATTTTCTTATTTTAAGAGCTATCTTGTTCTAACTTTGTGGTAATATGCGTCTTAGGCCGGGGGCCAGCAGGGCCCACCGTGCACACACACCCATGATTCTATATTTAGGGTACCAAAATGTTCCTTAGGATGTCCTCTTACAGAAAAACGATGTTCCCAAGAAAAATGTTGGGAAGTACTACCTCATTTGTATAAAACAAAATGGCCGACGGAACACACCAAAAAAGACAGAATTTCATATCTCGTCTCCCAATTGACATATCTGAATACTTTAAAAGGCTAAATCATGGTTTTCAGATCTACATTTAGACTAAATTCATTGTAAATTTCGTATTTCTAAACTTAATGGAAAATATATATTAATTTTGTTCAATTTGGACCCAGTAAAAAGTTGCTCATAAATGAATAGTGCTGTTATAACTAAAGGTAAAATTAAGTAAAGATACAATGTATCAACGTATACAGTTTATCAAGTTTATTATATTGAGTAACATACACTTCTGTTTCTACTAAGTTACGTCAGCAGACGTCACTGATGACGTAAGCGTGACAGACGACAAATGCACATTGCTAATTGTTATATGTGTGGATTCTTGATAAACTTGAGCCCCAATTACTTTGGCTTGCCACGCCCTCATAGCAGCGGTGCCATTTAGTGTGCTGTTACATTAGATAAACTGAGAATGCTTCACAGAATAAGTGAATGTACAACTATTGTTATCTCGTATTGCCAGAAGTGGAAACATCTTTGAAATAAACAAGATCAATACAAACAAAAAAGGAAACATAAAAGAACAAGTCCGCTTAGTCACTCAGAAGAAACCGTCACGTGAGCAATGTTCTTTTGGCAGTATGCCGTGTTCGCGGTGATCAATTAAAACATTTGTAAAAGGTGTGATCATTGAATAAATTACTTCTCATTCGCCTTTTGCTGGGCCGTAATTACTAGAAATGTTCGAATTTCCAAAAGAAAAATGTCGGATAGAAACGAGGAGGCCAATTTATCATAAACTAACATTTGAAATTGACCCCACACATACACACTAAAAAATATAGGATGGGCTTCAAAAAACAAATTTTTTCTAGATATAATAAGGGTTAAATGTTTAGATTTTCAACACTCTAACTTCATTGGTGCGGCCTGTACGCGTGCCACATACATACATACATACATACATACATACATACATACATACATATTTGGATAGCCAGCCAGACAGCCAGTCTTACTTGAAAACTGAAGAAACCTATGTTGACAGTTTTGGTTGAGGATTCCTAAAAATCATGGCTTTCATAGTTCGGGCAGCGTAATTAGTCCGAATCACAAAGAGTCAAACTCGCTTTGCAGAATATTTTGTTTCTTCTGTGTCTGCTTTAAGTCCGAACATTTGTTTTAATTAATTCTTAGTGTTTTTATATCTTTATATTTTATTTATTTATATCTATTTTGTAATTAGATATTTGTTTGCCACGACATCAAACATTTAAAAAGTGCAGCCGAAATTAATTCTAAAGTTACGATTTCTTAAGGTGACAAAAATGAAAGAAATTTCATTATAGGTGTTGCATGATAAACTATTGTTTTGGGTTGTTTCCCTTGAAATTTAGTTTTTTTTTTCACATCACAGAGAATAATGCTAAAAAGTGAAAGTTTTACTAATGTACCATCATTTGTTTTGCAGAATAAATACAGATGGAGATATAATTCGTTATTATTGGAGATTGTTGAGCCCTTAACAGCGATGGTGTCTACCCAAGTCGTAATAACAAACTAATTTTACGAATTCAAATTAGGACATAATGCTGTACCCGTAAATGAGTAGCGAGGGGTATCTTTCCTTGACGCGCTCTTCGCTATTTACATTCTGATAGTTTACAGTCAGTGTTGCCGATTTAGCGCGTTTCTTGTTTTGACAGTGCAAAAAGAGTTTGCGCCTAAACATTTTGGCCATTTTCTGGTTATTTACGACCATTTTTAGTGTCTTTTTGGCGGTTTTGGACAATGTTTTGGCTATTAAAAAAAAAGATCTAGCACTTTTTAGCGCTTTTTGGCAGTCAAACAAGCGCGAAAATATGTTTTGAGTTGGTAACACTGTTTCCACTACGCTTGTAGCACGAAGTTTAAATTACTCTACGTTAGTATTCTCAAGCGCGAATACCCCTTTTTATGTGTGTTAAGACTCTGGACTTTATCTACAACTTGAACAGTGTAATGTAATATCAACAAAGCATTTAGAGTGAACACTACGACAGTGGGAACTGTTCAATAGGTTTAGGTCTGAAAATACGGACTCCAATAATTATTATTATTATAAACCTCGGGAGGCTCAACCCATTTCGTAATGATTAATAAATATAGCAAAGCGGCTAACGACTCACGAACAACGATTCGAGAACTTTCTAGAGACGTTAAGACTTCATCAGGGATCAAGGACGTTGGGGAAATGTTATTGCTTCAAATGGATCGTATTTTCATCAAATATTTACCGTTCTTTGTTGTTTTATATCATTCTTCATCTTATATAATACAATACATTAGATTAGATTAGACCGAATGCCGTTGATCTGCTCTTTTGGTTATACCTATGCCGATTACTTTTAAAGAACTTTATGAGCACGGGTGTTATTGGTAACTCACTGACGTGGGTGCAATGATGGTCAAGTTTATGTCGCCCCTGTCCCTCCTGTACTGCATGCTTGGTATTTTCAGTTTCGGGAGTCTCTTGCTTGTTTTAAATAAATGCATTCTGTTATACATTAGTAGATTAGGCAGAAGACCTTTGATCTGGTCTTTTGACTATGCCTATAACTTAAGAAATATCTTATGAGCACTGGTGGTATTGGTAACGCAATGGCGTGGGTGGACTCTTCTGCTAGCCCAATGATGGTCAAGTCTGTGCTTGAAGGTTTGAAGTGTACTGGCCACCAATCAAGCTGGCAGACTGTTTACCACACGACACACGCAAAGAAGTGCTGTCTAAAACTTTTATTGAATCTGATTTGTCTTAGTTTGAATGTATGACCTCGAGTGGTGCTTTTTCTTTCCATAAGGGGACTGTCTACATTGTATCATCCATGGGTGTATGTGTATATACCCCCTATCTCTCCTGTACTGCATGATTGTTATTTTGAGTTCCGCAAGACTCTTGCTTGTTTTAAATACAAGAATTCTGTCATACTATACAATACATTAACATATTAGATTAGGCTGAATGCCTTTGATCTGGTCGTTTGACTATGCCTATAACTTTTTAAATACTGTATGAGCACTGGTGATATTGGTAACACATTGGCGTGGGTGGAATCTTCTGCTAGCCCAATGCTGGTCAAGTCTGTTCTTGAAGGTTTGGATTGTACTGGCCTCTACCATTGAAGCAGGATACTCTTCCATGGGTTTACCACACGACACGCAAAGAAGTACTGTCTAAAACTTGTATTGAATCTGGTTGTTTTTTTAGTTTGAATATATGATCTCGAGTAGTGCTTTCCATAACAAGGGGACTGTCTACGTTGTATAATCGACGGTTGTATTAATATTTAAAAAAACGAAATGTCATATAGTTTAGAAAATCGCCCAAACTATTTACGTAGCCTTCGGTGGGATGATGATTGTTAGAGTAGATACCACTTTTGGTGAGTTATTTAAAAGAAGCTGGCACGGCATCTCGACGGACAGTCATAACTCACGACCATTAATAACAACAAATGTTCACCAAAGTAGAATCCTTAACAGTTTAGTACGATATTTGGTCAATATTGATCTGGTCGACAAAGGCTGCAAAAAGAATGTACCTATTGAATAAAGAGTGTTTGGGAATTAGTATGGACAGGTCTGGTTAGTCCCTCAATAGAAACTGTCACGGGATCAATGTCTTTTGGCAGCACGCCGTGTTGGGGGTGATCAACTAAGAAATTGGAAAAAAGGGGTGATCAATGAATGACCTAAACCTATTGAACAGTTCGCACTGCCGTAGTGACAGTGCGAACTGTTCGATAGGTTTAGGTCTGAAAATATGGAAACCAATAATTCCACACTTCTCTCACCTTTTGTTGAATTTTTCAAAAAGCAAACGTGAACGCTGCCGAACACAAACTAAGGGACTAATTTGGAATACACTTACATAGTAAAGCCTGGGGGTGGGGCAGTTAAAAAACAAAAATAACAAACGTTTTTTCTAGACATGATACGGCGTAAATGTGTACATTATTAGCCCTCTAGTACCATTGAAACGAAAGTATTTATGCCGGAGGTCTTCAGTCTGTTCATACAGATATAAAAGAGATTATTCTACAATAAACCTTACCTTGAGGGACATATTAGCAACGGAGGGCAATGGTATATTATTGAAATGTGTGCAAACCTTTCTCGCTGGCATCATTGCCTTTTCTTTTGACCTACAAAGAAGACACGACTTTAGGTGCTAGTAAAGATTCGACAGCACCAAAATGAAGGTTTTAGGAATAATTTAGCACATAACTTCAAGGACAATTGTGTTACTTTTTCTTCTTAGAAGGAACACAAGTCTTATAAAAAAACAGAGGTGATCAATTAAGAATTGGAAAAAAGCGGTGATCAATGAAGTTACTTCTCTCGCTTTTTGTTGGATCACTAAAATGTCCGAATTTTCAACAAAAAAACTTAAAACAATCGTGAACGCTGCCAGACACAAACTAAGGCACACATTTAGAATAAATTACATTGTAAATTGAAACCACCCTAAAGTATATTTTGTGGGAGAATTTAAAAAAAATGTGTGTTTTCTAGATATAATAGGGAGTAATTTTCAGCCCTCTAGCACCATTGATGCAGCCTGTACACGCAGCACATAGATAGCCAGCCAAGCAGAATCACTTAAAAACTGAAGAAACCTATGTCGATAGTTTTTGTTGACGGTTCCCAATAAATACTCATACTATGCTATTTTGTAGGTAGTGTAAAACGAAATTGCCTGACGTGTTTATGCGGGAGTTCTTCGTTTGCTCCGTGCAGACGTAAAACATATTATTCTACAATAATCTTTACCTCGATGGACACATGAGCAACGGAGAACAATGGTATATTCTTGAAATATGTGCAAACATCTCTCGCTGCCATCAATGCCTTATCGTTTGACCTACAAAGAAGACACGACTTTAGGCGCCAGAAAAGATTCGACAGCACCAAAATGAAATTCATTTTTTTATACGGTTTCCATTATTATTACGCGCCTTGCAACTTATATGTATATTAAAAAGAGCAACTTATATGTATATTAAGAAGTGCAACTTATATGTATATTAAGAAGAGTAACTTATATGTATATTAAGAAGAGCAACTTATATGTATATTAAGAAGAGCAACTTATATGTATATTAAGAAGTGCAACTTATATGTATATTAAGAAGTGCAACTTATATGCCACATTCGAAGTTTAGGAAAGTTTTACATTGTACAGAAGAAGTCGCTTATTGTGATCACTTTGGGGCGTTTTTTTTTAGATGACAATAACCTTAATAACATTAAGCAACGAATATAAAAATTGGAACAATTTACATTCATCGTTATAAAATGACATTCATTGTTACAAATTCATTGTTATGTTATTAAATTCATTGTTATAAACAACTTTACTTTATAAACAACTTTACAAAAAATGAATATGAAATTTATAATTAGTGTTAAATACATTTTTAGATTCATTTTAAATTAACAAAAACCGTTTGATAACATTATCCGCGATTATAATAAACGGCTTCCTCTGTATTAGAGGAATATGAAAACGTTCACTTTCTGTCAACTGCAAAATTACCTTCACATCGAAAATGTATCTCTTTGACAGTTCTTTCCAAACTCTGTGTCATGTCACTTCAGTGTGTCTCCGATAATCTCTAGGTGTGTCGCGAAATTAAGTATAAGTCTTTCAAAAGATACTTTTCCTGAGTCAGTTGAAACCTTCAGTAATGTGTCGCAAAAGGTCATCTGATTATAATTCACCTAATGCCTGTCCGTCCGTATGTGACAGTCTACCGCAAAACCACACAACATAAACCCATTTTCTATGTGTACCAATGTGATCCCGGGTAAGGTTTTTAGTAAAATAGTTACCATTACACCATCCGAACGGACTGCAACTCTTTAGTGTGTCGCCGTCGCCGATAATCTCTAGGTGTGTCGCCAAATTAAGTATAATTGTGTATATTTTTCAAAAGATTCTTTTCCTGCGTCAGTTGAACTGCTGGGATGACATTGTATATTTGGCTTGGCTAACAAAACTTGAGTAATGTTAAGTGTCGGCGCTAGGCCCCCACGCAATTGCGGGGTCTGTCTGTTCCCATGCGCCGTCTCCGGTAATGTGTCGCAAAAGATTTTAAAAGTGTATCGCCAATGCAAAATGTTTGGAAAGCTCAGCTTCCAGTGTGCAAGACATAAACGTGTGATTTGATGGAAGACAATAGGGGAGTCCGGTCTGCTCTGTACAGAGCTTAATAGTTTAGTTTAATTTTAGCCTGGCATTCTGCATTAGTTTTATGATTCAAATAGTTCTTCGAACGAGTGAACTCTTTCTTGTTGTTTGTGTAACACGACGTTTCGACAGGAAAACATTTTTTCCCAATTGTTATTTTCTTACGCCAACCCTCCGGGGGCGTCTATCTAGATTGTCATTTCCTTACGACAACACCCAATGGCGTTTATCACTTGAGCATCTAAATAAAAATCTGACTATTTAAAATATTTGACTAAAATATTGATAATCCATAATATCATAAAACTATTTTCTATTGTTTTGAGAAGAGTCATTAACATTCACATAGTTATTCGGACGATTGAACTCCTTCTTGTTGTTTGTGTTGTTAACAAGACGTTTCGGCCGATCCATCTTCTGCCTTCCCAAGGTGTGGTATCCGAATGTGATGAGGTGAACAGAAGTGTTTAATTTCAAAGGAGGTAACCCTTATAACATAGGATTCGGGTGTTTCTTTATCCTTGTCTTGTCGGATTTGGGCCTGTTGGGCAGGGGAAGCCACATCGGGTTGAACTCCGCACTTGTCTGACTAATGCATCCAGTTGATCGGTCGAAACGTCGTTTTAACAACACAAACAACAAGAACGAGATCAATCGTCCGAAGAACAATTTTTAGAATGTTAATGACCCTTCTCAAAACTATAGAAAATAGTTTTATGATATTACGTTATGGGAGGAACATGTTGGATTATCAAAGTTTTGGTCAAATATTTTAAATAGTAAGATTATTTTTGGGATGCTCAGGTGTAAATAATAAACAGGAATGAATTAGGTATTTTTTCAATCAATTTGATATATACGATAAGGACATTTTCACGATTCTTTAAAATCCTAAATAATATATGGATAATTAAAGTGCTATCCAAACTTTCAAAGAATGTGTTACCCTTTGTGAGCAGTGAACCTTTTTGAGCCAATGTGCAAATAGTGGGCAAGGGATTACTTTGATGGA
>VCCN01003920.1:3667823-3680323 GCA_006491835.1 Architeuthis dux
CGATGAAACAAACGAAGTCTCGTTTATAGCATATCGATGTTTATTCGTACCAGGCAGATGTAGGCATCCAGCAGTTTTCAAAACAAAAACACGTTTACATATCTTCTACCGATGGAGGAAGGCGGTTGTATACATGGCCGATTTGTTTACAGACTGAGGCCACGGACTTAGGCGAGTGTTGTTCACGGGTAATTAACTTCACATAGGCCGATATGGTGTTGACCCCACGGTCAAATCCTGTCTCCCTAACTACTACCTCGCTTACCGACAATCAAAAATGGTTCCTTTTTAATCCTACGTGTTGATTTTGCCCCGCCTCATTGGCTCCTCCCCCCGCTGATATCTCTATATTCCACCCATTCCTAGTCCCGCTGCCCCCAACCACGTGTCATTATTTAGCGCGTCCACTTGCGGTCACTTCCGTTAATTACTTATCTTTCTATCGTCTTTGGTCTGCTATCAAATAACTCCAAATATCTTAATGTATTTTTAACTGTCCGTTGTTCTACCCCTAGCGCGTCCATTTCCCCTGCCCATCCATCAATCGTCTTTGGTCTGCGATTAATAACACAAACATCCTTAATGTGTTTCCGTTACTTTTACTTATATATAGATGGATCTTTTGATTCGCGATAATTTGTTTTCAAATTCTAACTCCCAAATTACCTTCTGACCAAAATCGGCGCCAGACATCTACCTATGACCTACAGTGGTCTGGGAAGAAATATATCCCCTTTTCTGACCGTGGGAGGATTTTAACAAGGCCATCCATTTTATTAAAACTAAAATGACTTATCGGAAATTATACTTATTTAAATGACCAACCTAATTAAGACTTAATTTAAAGCTCGCGTATCGACCATAACGTAACAGAATGACCAGATCTTACAACTGTAACTTGTATGGCTATGACAAGATTATTTTTTCCCAGCTTGTAAACTAGTTGCTGCCACTTCGGTGCGGATATTTTGCCTAGAATTCTCAGTCTTCTACTATTAGTCCTGGCGCTGCAATAGAGCCCCGTAGGAATCTTTGAGTTGACTAGTGAAACCAATAGGGCATTACATCCCCTAAGTTATAGATATCAGTCCACACGAGTGTTTCATTTTAAAACAAGGGTTTATGATATTTGATTGTAAATAGCTCGAAATGACTTGCTCTAAGGCATATGGTTCTTTTGTAAACTTTACCCAGCATGAAATTTCCCATATTCGATGAATTTATTTTTTTTCTTATTATGAAAGATGGCGCTAAACTCTTTTTGCAACTGATCTGGAATGTCTACCCCAGATATTCTTACTCACTGAAGCCCCCCCCCCCATGCCCAATTGGTTTCATTAGTCAACTCAAAAATTCCCACGTGGCTCTATACAGCGCCAAGACTATAATACCACTTGGTCATACCCACCTTTACCCACCTTTACAAACAGAACTAAATCCAGGAAACAAACATTCTTAGTATTGAATAAAGTATTCTAACACATTGTTATTACTAATTTTGACTAGTTAAAGGAAGTCGGGCGTATACTGGACTCCTTCTGGCTAGAGGCTCTGAGTTCGATTCTCACTGTGGGCTTACTCTATATTTCCAAGTGCGCTGTTTACTCGTTGCCATAGAATGACGGCCCGAGTCAAAGTTGTGGTAAAAAGCAACTAAAAATTAAGATGAAGGTTAAAAAATAGTTTCATTTCCCCAAAATGCAGACAATATCGCTTTGCTTTATGATCTACATTTGATTGGCTTTTGTATATAGTGTATAATGAGCGGTGTGATTGTTCGGTTTCTCTGTGCGTAACAATGGATTCTATCACTTAAAGGTAACAATTTTGCTGATAAAATATATCCCACCCCCACCAACCATTTGAAACAATGGACCACTCCACTGAAACGAATTCAGTAGTTTTTTCCCCAAAAAACAGGTCTGGTTAGTCATTCAATAAAATAAATGGGGGTGATCAATTAAAACATTAGAAAAAGGGATGATGAATAAATAAGTTACTTCTCTCGCGTGTTGTTGGGCAGTGATCACTATAAAGTCTGAATTTTTCAGAAAAACAAGCGTGAACCCTGCCGGGAATAAACTAAACGACCAAGTTAGCATAAACTTACATTGAGCCCCCACTAAAAACCTATTTCCGGGGGATTTCTTTTTTAAAAACAAGTTTTTTCTTGACATAAGGTATAAATGTTTAAATGTTCAGTCCTATAGCTCCATTGGTACGGCCTGTACGCGTGATACATACTTATATAGCCAGCCAGACCAATTTAAAAACTGAAGAAACTTATATTGACAGTTTTGGTTACAACTACCGATATACTAAAGCCATACTGTGGGTTTGAAAACAGTATTTGTTTTAAAAATCAATAGGAATTGCTCACCAGACTATATGATTTACATCAGCGGTTTTCAAACTGTGTTCCGAAAAAAACGAATGAACTCAATATACTTAATAATTCTTCATTACATAAATGATTGCTTCCTTTATTTCTTTAACACGAACAGTACCTTTTATATAAGAAACAAAATTAACAACAATTTGCATTTCTAATTTAAAAACATCTTGGTTATTTGCGTGATACGGACATTGTACAGTCTGTAGTCTTTTATATGTAACGTATTTTGTACTCACGCATACGGTCAGCGAGTGGAAGACACTTGACTCAATTTTCATTTGGAACAAACCAGATTTTTGTTCCGAGAAAATAGGTTATCTCGTCTTTTAGATAACCAGCTTTCAGGACATGAGAAATCCGTACTTGACTATA
This sequence comes from Architeuthis dux, assembly GCA_006491835.1. NCBI lineage: Eukaryota > Metazoa > Mollusca > Cephalopoda > Oegopsida > Architeuthidae > Architeuthis > Architeuthis dux. The sequence continues at coordinate 3,670,591 of VCCN01003920.1, forward strand.
ACATAATATGCTTTGCAGACGGGAAGTCGCCTCACATTTCCATATTGGACTCTTCATGATACACAGTCCAACAAACCTCAATTTTGACCAGCCACACTCCCCCACTCACCTCTTACTATAAGAAGACCGATCTTCTCTTCATCTTTGTTCAGTCAGATTTGTCCTCAAATATGACGGTTCCGACTTTCGACTACGTACGTACGCATACATACACATTCATATATACACAGACACCCTCTTTCCTAACATCTTCAACATCTTACTGCTGCTACTATTTTGTTTACACTGTTAGAGATTACTACGCTACTACGCCCTTATCTTTCTTATTGTTTTCACCGTAACTTACAGATATATTACTAATAGGATCTATTTAGTTTACTATTAAGTCTTAATCTCATCTACATTAGCATCCTATTTACACATACGTCTATCTTCTTCTGTAAGCTTTGTGACAGTTTTGGTTGACGGTTCTGGTTGACGGTCTCGATTACCCAACACTGTAGCAGTCATTTGCCGTTCGCGATAGAATTCTATGTGCATTTTATTGACGTTCCTTTCTCTGTGTTTATGTTTTCAAGGTGTCTGAACGATAAAATCAACAGTGACGACAAAGAAGCGCCACTCAAATTAGACTAATACACACGTGTCGAGTTCTTTTATCAAGTGTACTTCACTGACGCATCAGTACATTATAAGTCACGAAAAGACCAATTAGCAATGTTATTTACTAAACCGAGACAATAAAACATCACTCGTTACATCGAAGAAAGAATTACGTTTCTTGGTTGAATTTTGTTAGACGGGGTAATTCTAATCATTGGGTGTGGTATAGTCAGGGCCGGATTAAGCTAGTGCGGGTGTGATGCTATGGATATCAGGATTTTAAAAGAATCGAGAAAACTGCAAGAAAGTACGCACATCTTAAGAGTGCGAAGGGGCTCTGAATAAGGGAGACATGTGGTTAATACCTTGAATGCCATTCTCGGAGAGGGAACTGAAATGTTATTTTAAGGAAATGACGGTTGATTTGGGCCTAGAAGTGGATTTCGTTGATCAGTGTCAGTCTTTGGGAAAATAGCAAAGATTTTGGAAACATTAGAATTAATTCCTAATGAGTGGATCTCCTCCCTCAGTCAGATGATTTTGTGCATGCTGGGAGGTGCCCAGGTCGAAATGTTATAAAATCCTTTTCATGTATTTTCATTTAGAGACTATGGTTATCAAGATTTTAAAACCCTAGGATTTTAGGAGACTATAAGTTGGACATTGTTTTGATAATCCTGTTATTAGAAGAATCGAGAAAACCGAAAGAAACTACGTAAATCTCAAGGGTGCAAAGGAACAACGAATATATGGTGTAGTATTATACCGATCTGTATTTCTTCTCGTCGCGAGAGAGATGAAGAGCGAGAGAAGAGATGATGAGAGAGATGATGACGACGTCTCGTTCCGGGTCTGCGTGTTGATGGGAGCTGAGATTTCTGAGGAAAGGCTCGCCCACGTGGCGGGAGAGAAAGACGACAAAATGCAGGATCTTCATTTTAGAAATCTGGGTTCTCTTTATTCCCGTCGATATAGCTTCTTTTCCGGGCCGGTTTGCGGATTACTTTGAGGCATCGAAGTCTGTTTCAGCTACTATTCTACACGAGTCGTCACGTTGCTGAATTACTACTAGTCATGGTAGTAATTAAAAAAACAGAGTGCATTTCGTTACAATGGCCATCTGGTTTAAATTCGGACTGCCTTTCTCAGGGGCGAGATAATGAAATGTGATTTTAACCCTTTATAAGGCACCCCCTAAAATATTTTAGATATCAAAACAACCTTTGTGTATGTTAAACTAGACCTAATTACAAGATATTTTCAGTTGCAAGTTTTCTGAAATTCTTTTTATTTATGGGGGCGTTTTGCCCCTCTGATCAAGTGATCATTTATGGTGCCTCCACCAAAAAGTGACAAAAGATGGAAAATATTTTTAAAAATTAAAAATTAAAGTAAAAAGTTAAATAAAACATAGAATTAAAGAATAACATTCAATATAATGAATAGATACAACAAATTATTATTGACAAAAACAATAACACCTCCGGGTTGATTTTAAAATTCTATTGTGTGGGCCAAAAACAGGGTAATTTAATGGGGTGTGGTATGCCTCAAAACAGTTTCTGTCTTTGTTCAAGCACAGGTGTACTTTGCAAATCTTACAGACCACATTGATGCGGATTGTGTTGTCTGTGTGGCTACAATATTTGCATTTGGTTGACGGGGCCTCAGGTGATTAGATATAGTCACTTGCTCCATAAAGGGTTAAAGAAATGGCTGATTTTGGCCTAAAAGTGGATTTCGTTGATCAGTGTCAGTCCAAGGGTTTTATGATGAATTGACCGAAGCCCTTGTCAGTAAATGCATGGGCAGTCTTTGGGGAAATAGCAAAGATTTTGGAGACATTAGAATTAATTGCTAATGAGTGGAGCTCCTCCCTTTTTTACGCAATTTGATCAAGGGTGTTCCTCTTTGACATATAAGGGGGTGTGGCCGCAGTCTGGTGGAAAGCGCCAGCCAATGAGAAGACTGACCAGCTCCAAGGAAGAAGATGATTGTGACGAAGGGGTGGCGCAAGTGGGAACTCCCCGTATGCGAGGGATCTTAATCGATCAGAAGTAAGGATTTATGAGAAATTATTGATGATTAATCTTTCTTCCAACCCGCTTCGGGCCCACCCCAGGCAGGGTTGGTTTCTCATAAAATAGCCGGGTTTTCGCTTCTCACCAGTTGAATTTTTAACGAATACTTGCTGCCCGCTGCTGTGTAATCCGTCTGCTGAGATCGAGTTTGGCGTTGGGACGAATTGAGAAATTAACCCAGAACCACTTAATTTTCTACCCCCTCGGTGACGCAGGCTGAAGCACATACGTCCCTGGAGTCCACTTCTTCGATCCCTTTACCGCTTCGGTAGCGCCTTGTCTCGTCTCACAGATAACTGTTTCCCCCACCGATTAGAGACTCCAAATTACGGTATCGCACTGTCTCCTGCCGTAGACAGACGACAGACTCTATTCCTTTAGTATAGAATACAAACCTTTTTATCATTCTATACAAGAGTTTTGACTTGAATTTCGCAACTCGAATTGGCTTCCTGATTTCAGCTCAGCTCAACTTAATGCCTGTGGTTTCCTAGAGTTTCAGCGACGCTTCGACTACAGCGGCCAACCTTCTTCCTTCGATCTTAATCTCAACATGGGGGTGGGGGCATGAGGTTTGGGTGCGAAGACTATTCGGGTCCTGTAGCATATAAATGGACCCTAAATTAAGAAAATAATCATAAATACTAAAACACATATATGTTTTACTTGCAAAGTAATTGAATTATTTTCATTTGCTATACAGCCAGATGATACGACAAATATGTCTGACATTTCAGTAATAGTATTACTTTGTCAGGATACTTATTTGCGAAGTGGAATATCTATCTGTGTCATTTCATATTTCAAATAAATCAGACTACTCTTTTGGTCTTTATTGAGTTTCACATTATTTGGGCTTAATTTTCATATAAAGAGGGATCCGCTTATTGTGCTCACTTGGAGACAGGGTCTCTTAGATAACAATAACCGGCTAACAACATTAAGCAAAAGATATAAAAACTGGAACAATTTACATTTGTAACGTAGTGGGTGTTGGTTTCCCGATTGATCGATCTCTCACTGAGCTGACCAGGGTCCGTTGACCGATCAAACAATGTCCGATGACCCTGTTGGCCGTATCTGGAAACTTCTTGGTCGTTGATGTGTTGTTGAAGGATTCACATGCATGCATGCATGCATAACTCGCAAATATAGAATGTCCACAGACACTTTTAATCTTTTTTAATATTATAGACGAAAAATACCTGCTTACTATTTTTTGAAAGACTCAGAGAGAGAGAGAGAGAGAGAGAGAGAGAGAGAGAGAGAGAGAGAGAGAGAGAGACGGACGTGTCTTCCATGCTTTTTAAACAATTACTGCTAGAATCTTAGAGTGGCACGCGTTATGGGCTTGGTGAAATGGCATTGGACCTCTTATCTTTAGATTCAAGTGTCTAATTCTTTCACTTATATTGTTCGCTTCCCTTCTCTCTCCGCTGGAGTTTCCTTACTGTCAAACCACGCCAGCACTCTCGGTTCTTGGCATCTCACCTCAGCTGTGCCCATGTCAGTCGGGCAACGTTTGCTTCATTCTTGTTCACTTTGGCCACAAAACTCTTCTCTCCGGCTTTCAAACAGGGTCCTGGTGTTCCAGGTACATATAATAGATTCTGAACTGACTCATTACACAATAGGACAAAAGGAGACTTTCTTTTAGTTGTCAACGATGTTTGAACGTATTTAGGGTATTTTGTTGGTGCTGAATCCAAAAATGCCATTAGTTTTGCCGAACTGGCTCTAGTTTTATAGATAATAGGTACCCCTCTAATTATGAATTTACCCCAATATACATTTTTGTTTTGCATTCTTTATGTTTTTTAATGAGGTTCTGAAACTTAAATAAGTAAAATTAATCCCAGCATTGAATGTGAAATCAGTTAGATGACCAAATATCTAAAGATACATTTAGCAACACATTTGTATACGTGAAAATGACAGTGGCACTGAAGGCTTGGTGCTGAATTCACAAATACGGGGGCATCTATTATCTCAAGAAATAATGCAAAACCGATGCCATATTTGAAATCGGTTCCCCAAAGTTACCCTAGAATGTCTCTAATATCATTGGCAATAACACTAGTGTTGACCGGTGTTATCATTGGTACAACTGGTGATAAAATCAATTATTTGCATTATGATTTCAGTGTCACTAATTCTTTTCCACTAATTCTACCAGAAATGCAACCAAAACCATTAGGAATGCACTTATTTGGTGGTTGCATGCGCAATTCAATAACAGCGACACAGAAAAGTAAGCTGAGAGTTTCATACTCATAATAGGATTAAGTATTTGTGATACAATATAAAGAAAATACAAACTCCTCAACAATGATGATTGCTTTAAGTGAACTAGAAGGTTCCACCTGATCATTAATATAGAACTGATTTCTATAGATATAACCAATGGCAATATATAATATAAAACATAATTATCAATGCCGATAAATCACATCAAAACGAACTGAAAACCAACTCAGAATAGCACAGAGAGCTATGGAAAGAACAATGATAGGGATAGCTCTTAGAGATAGAAAAATATCAACATGGATCAGAGGGAGGACTAGAGTGAAAGGTGTTATGCAAATAATTAAGCAGCAAAAGTGGAGATGGGCTGGTCACCTAGCAAGAAGAAATGACAATAGATGGGGGAAAAGACTAGGTCTTATTATCATTTAATGTGTTCTTACAGCTTATATTTAGTTACATTAATTTGTACAGCAATACCTTAACCGTACTACATCAAACCCCACACTAATCAAAACTGCACTGTTCAAGGTTTTCCTGCATTGTAACCCATTATATTAATTTTGGCTATTATTTTCCTTATGTTTTTAAACAATTACAATATTAAGATGAAGGTAATAGTAGTCAACATTAATTTAATGGGTTACAATACTTTATCTAATAATTAAAAAATAAAATAATAGAATAATTGCTTTAATAACACGACTAGTAAACAAACATGGCGCGGATATTCGGGGTAACGGGTAGGTTTAAAAGGTAGGATTTAGACTTCTGCTAACCATGAAGTTCCTATAGCTAAGCGATATAGCAGCTGGGCGTAAACCAGGCTTCTCTCTCGCAAAAGGGAAGGGAGTTCGTGTAACAATGCACCCGAGTGGTGCACCGTCAAATTGCTGAGGTATCTGACGAGACGGAAGCGGTGGTCGTTGGTTCATGTTCGAGTCTGCCAGGTCTTCGGGTCGCAGCTGAAAATGGGAAGGTTGATCATATCGAAAGATAGCGAGACGATGCGAAAAATAGGTGATATAGGAATTGTCCGATCAAAATGCGAAGACAACAAAGCGAATTAGTGTTTGTTACATCGACCCTTCACCCTCTCTTTCTCATATCTCATGTGATCTCTCTTCATCGCCCCGTCCCCTTGTCAACTGCCACTCCTCTTGATAGCAGTCGCATGATCCAAAACCTTACACCCTCGCGGTCAGCGGCTAACTCCCAACTTACCCCCCACCCCAATTCAAAAAAGTTTCCCTTTGCTTCCTCTCAGCTAATCAGCGGACCGCAAATCCATATTGTACAAAGCTCTGCCATCCGCAGGTTGACCCACATTCCGGGTTGATTCTCTTACCACACTCCTACCAGACCGCTCTGCTACATTCGAATCTAACCGGGATCCGTCGCTGCCGTATAGTGACGGCCTGATTTGAAGTTGTGATTTTTAAAAAAGAAAGAATTAAAAAGATGATGGTAAATAGAAGTCAAAATTAATACAATTCCGCGTAGGATGTTTTATATTCTCTAAAGTGGTACATCGCCTTCGAGAAAGTTGAGTATCTTTTCAATAAAGTAGAGGTCTGTGCAACTTGTGAATGTCAATGTTTCTATATGACAGACCAATGCTTCCAAATTAGCCATTTGTTAATTGTCGATATCATCACAGAGAGGAGAAAGTTCGTCGAGAGCACTATGATGGTACGCATTGATTTTCCCTCGATATTTCCATCGTCTCGCTGAGTGGATGCCTCTTCATGCAATATAATTGGACAGTCGAACTAAATATAGAATGTTGAAGTACTTGATCATATGAAAGGAGAAATAGTTATGTTTTCACAAGAGTTGTAAGCAAAAAATAAACACAACAAAGATAATTTTCATAAATATTTTGACATAAAGTACATTGAATACAGATGAAGCTGTTTATTATAATCCCGGATAATGTTATCAAATGGTTATTGTTATCAAAATCAGTTCTTGGTTAGTGGGTGTTATTTTCTAATTCCTTATGTGTAAAAAGTATAGAAAATGTAAATTCCTGTAAAACTTTGATTTTGTGACCAAAACAGTGATATTTTGAAATGTACCTATTCACAATTGTACAAAGGGCGATTGGCATTTTTTGGAAAGAACTACAACATATGAATCTAAATTAACATCTATGAACACTAATGTTAAATAAAACTGATCGCAATAGATTTAGAAGTGAGTTGTTTTTCGAAATTTCCGATTGTACTTTCACGAACCAGATCCAAAAATATAATCTGCCATCATGTTCTCGCTATATGTTCCTTGGTAGCGGCATTCAAAGTCCAATACGTCCTGGTGGAAGCACTCGCCAGGCTCCTCCTAATAGGCTCCAATGTTCTCCTTGAATTAATCAAGATGATTGTCAAGTATATTGACTTTGAGGAATAGCTTACAGTCCACGTTACCTTAGTTATTCAGCTCCACAGATTGTTCAGCCTTGTAATAGCCATGGAAGCCCCGAAGCACTGTGACACAGTTGTACCAAGCTCCTTTCGCCTTCCTAGTGAGCTTCGTTGTGAATTACTTTATTTGTGATCCGTTATATTTCAAGGCGTTTAGCTATATCTTGACACTGTTGACCTTTGCCTCAGAGAGTACTCTGCTAATATGTTCGAGACCTACAAGACATAGTTTTGCATGTCTATCGGGTATCAAGACGCATCCTTGGCACTTCATTTCGCTTGCAATACAACAGTGGCGAGATATGGCTAAACGCCTTGAAATATAATGAGCACGGCGGAGATGTCATTGGAGACTTCAAAATGATGACATTCCTTGTAGGTCTCCAGGAACTTCTGCTACCTTTGTATTTGGGACAGGAGGGATACCCTGGCACACTACCAAAGGCGGGACTGGCCATAACCGCCCGAATTCTGTGTGGGGATTACCAGCGTCACTGGGAGCTACTGGTTGACCCTCGGAACGTGTTGATGCCACCACTGCACACAAAATTAGGTCTTATGAAACAATAGTCACTGTAATGTTCTTATTGTGTTCATGCGTCTTCGTTGTTTCTATCTGTAGTAACTGTGTTAGATTAGAATGCGTTTTGATTCGTAATCGTGTTTAAGCGTGTTAAGAAAGGATAAACAAAAGAACACATGTTGATAAGAGCTATGCTCGAGCTGAACTGCGCCTTCCCTGTTCCTACTTCCGGTCCCACTTCTGGGACCGGAAACGGAATATGGATTGCTGGGAGCTTGCATAGGCATGTTTATTTATTTAACATAACATACATGTGTATAAACATTATAGTCACAGCTCTAGATAAGGGGTTTGCAGCTTTCAAGTACCTTCCCTAAGCTGTCAGAGACAAAATAGCTAAATTACAAAATATCCATGTTCGGATCACAAAAGCAAAGTTTGAAGAGAATAATAGCCATTTTCTATATGTAGAGATTAAATGTATCACAAGGTTGTGGTCGTTTGATATGGTGTTATTTACTGTGTATAACGGTACGTTGCAGGTCTGTTGTTTACTGGAAGCCTAAGTGATTAGGCATATATCTATTCATGCGCTACGTATCACGCATGTGACCATGTGTACAAGAAGTAGTTCTATTGATATTGATATTTCTGGATAAATCAATTAGGAAATGGCACTTATTGCCCAGGAACAGAAAAAGGTTTTTAAAAAGCTGCATATTGTAATCAAACTCCCAAGCATTGTTATCAGAATCTTCAGGTAAACTGTATTTAAATGTGGCTACAGGCGGTTATTAAAACACTCCTTATCATAATGACAGAAGCAAATAAGAAATGTAATGATTTGTCTCTTCAAGAAGAAACTAAAAACAGGTCTGGTTGGTCACTCAATAGAAACCGTCACGTGATCAACGGCTTTTGGCAGCATGCCGTGTTGGGGGTGGTCAATTACAAATTTGGAAACATTTCTGATCAATGGATAAGTTATTTCTCTCGCCTCTTGTTAGGCAGCGATCAATTTCTGAATTTCAAAAAAAAAAGCTAGCATGAATGCAGCTGGACACGAACTAGTGATCAATTTAGCATTAACTTACATTGCAAATTGAAATCCCTACTGAGAACCTATTGTATTTTCAAATAACAGAAAAACGTAAATGTTGACATTGTCAGCCCTCTAGCTCCATTGGTGCGGCCTGTACGTGTGATACATACATACATAGACATACATAGCCAGCCAGCCAGACCATATTGAAGACTGACGAAACCTATGTTGACAGTTTTGGTGACAGTTTATAATAGTGGAGTGCTATCATAAGTTGCCCCAAATGATCCAGTGCAGTGTTGCTATTCATTTAAAGATTTTACAATCACTAGATAACCTTTTTTAAATAAATAATTTTTCAAGTCAATAAATTTCATATTTCATTTTTATAATGTAAAGTTGTTAATAACAATATATTTAATAACATAATGAATTTATAACAATGACTGTACATTTATATCAATGAATGTAGATTGTTCCAATTTGTATATCTTTTGCTTAATGTTATCATCCGGTTATTGTTATCTAGAAAACCTTGTCCCAAAGTGATCACAATAAGCTGCTTCCTCTGCATTGAAATCATTGGTAATCTTTGAAAATAGGTTTTGCAATTCCGGAAGATTACATGTCAATTACAGCCGCGAGTAAAATACAGTATAGCATTCTAAACAGTAAACACTGCCTTTAATTCAATGAAAATATTCAGCACTAATAATACAGTGCGAATGTTACTGACTAGTCAGTGCGAAGTGTATATATATATGCGAAGTGTATATGTATAGATGGTGGATGTGGTTAGACAATGTGGAAAAGA
>VCCN01003920.1:3746847-3769500 GCA_006491835.1 Architeuthis dux
TAGATAGATAGATAGATAGATAGATAGATAGATAAGAAGAGGCAGAGATAGACAGATAAATAGTATTCGCGTTTGTAATGAAAAGTATAAATCACGCCATAAAACAATACAGTTTGATTTTACTAACTGCATGATTGCACCATCTTCATGTTTTCAATTATCAATGCATTTCACTTAACGTTTCAATCTGACATCAAACACGCGCCGTTGTTGCCGAAAATGTAACTTTTGCCCTTAAAGATTAACTAAAGTCTGCAAATATGTACCCTGATTGGCAGATTCTATTTCGATACACGGATATCTATTTGACGCCAAAGTAATTACTTTTTCCCCCTTTTTTCTATCGAACTCTCCAATCAGGAAGTCTATCACTGGAAGAAAGATCAAGCCTTAGCAAAAATAACTCCGTGGCAATTGGTTTTTGGTAAGCCCACGTCAATATTCACAAAAGAACGCCTCCTAACCAGACGTTGTCAAAATACCAGCCTCCCACTCCAAAGTGTTGGACTGATCGGCTGCCCCTAAGCAAAATATCAAAGTTGAAGTCAGACTAATTGAAAGCAGTGGACAAAAAAGAACATATACGTTCGTATTCCTTGGTTTTGGATCGATCAGCACAAAGTTGAAGGGGAAAATTTGTTAAAAAGAAACGTTATAATAAGAATAAAATTATAAAATTGCTTTTACCAAAAAAAAAAAATGCATATACAATGTACAATGTTCGGAATAACATGAATTCAATAATTTCAGAAAATGGTATTTTCATCCGGAACTAAAAATCCAATATTACCAAAGAGAGGCTGATTTATCGACTTTTATATTCCATCTTTTGTTCTTTTTTTTAATATTGACTCTTGACAGGGTCTGCTTAGTTTAAAGTTAGACATATCCTCCGTGGTAGATATTTTAAATGTTACTCTTTTTATACGTATTTATCATCTGCACCACAACATGAATGACATCTGAAACTGTAAAAATAGGTACAAGTCTGATTTTACAACGAGATTTTATTTTTTGATTCACTTCATGCTTCAAAATGGAAGAAATATATTCTCATATACAGTACGTGTCATAAGTATTTGAACAGACAACCATTTTGCTTCTAATCTCCTGGTTTTGAGAGTTAAAAACAGGAATATTACGCAAGAAGAACCAAATTATTTGCAATCAACATAATTATGAGCAATAGTTGTTCATCAATGATGATTTATACATGAAAAGGTATTGCTCATAATTATTTGAACAAGCACATTTTCAAATGGTTCTTCGGACGATTGAACTCCTTCTTGTTATGTGTGTTGAAAGAACGACGTTTCGGCCGATCCATTCTTCGGCCTTCTTCAGGTGTAAAAATCCGAGTGTGATGGGTAAACAGAAATTATGTTAAAGGGGTGGGGTAGCCCTTATAACGCATGACCCGGGTGTGTTTGTGTCTTTGTCCTGTCGGATTTAGATTTGTTGAGAAGTGGATTCCTGAGATTGCAGTAGCCATTATATGGGTTTTGGGTTGGTGGTGAATCAAAATTAACTTACTAGTTTGGCAACTCTTCCATATAGCAATGTGAGTTCACTATTTTAATCTCCTTAAAAAATTCCGAACGAGATTTTAGAAGGATAGAAACAAAAAACTTTCTTTTTTTTCATTTAACAAATTAATTCTATTAAAAAAAGCATTTTCAAGAAATTTAGCATTTAGAACCACAAAACATGACTAAAAGCATCCCTTGTTATGTTGATTGCAAAAGATTTGGTTCTTCTTGCATAATGTTTCTGTTTTTAACTCTCAAAACCAGGCAATTAGAAGCGAAATGGTTGTCTGTTCAAATACTTATGACAGGTACTGTACATTTAATCGAAAAAGTGAATTCATAGAATAATTGGACACGTAAATGTAACGTTCTGGTTATGTTTAGTGCCTTTGTTCGTTTTGTTGTTCTTTCTGCTGTAGCTGTGTGAGATTAGAATGCGTTTGATTCGTAACCGTGTGTTAAGAAAAGAAGATGGAACGAAAAGACACATGTTGATCAGGGCTATTGCCTGTGTGGAACTGAGCCTTCCGCGTTCCTACTTCCGGTCCGCACTTTCTGGGACCGGAAACGGAATGGGGGCTGCTGGGAGCTTGCTTCGGCATGTTTATTGATTTAACATAACATACATATATATAAACATTACAATAAAGATTAACATTTTCCTCTAGATTGATATTTAACCGCTTTGTTCAAGTTGTTTTCAAGTAGACGGCAATTGAACACTTGTGGGGGATTATCTACCCACTAGGCCCCTAGCTTTAGTAAGACTCCCCCAAATCATGCCCCTCTACTCCACCTTCCGTCGAATAGAATCATCATCACCAGCAGCCTTTTAGCGTCCGTCGTTGGACATAAGCCTTCCCCAATGTTCGCCAGACCTCTCTATCATGGGCGTCGCGGAGCCAATACTTTCTGAACTTGTCTAGTTAGTCACGCCATCTTATTCTTCGCCAGCCATTATTCCTTGTTATGAGATTGCATCGACCATTTCTCGAGCAACTCTCCTAGCTAAACATTTCCAGTCTAGCTCATTCCCTACGGTAACTAACCTCTCTTTTCGCTCACCCAGACACCACGGGGTAAGGACGTATTTGTTCCGCTCTGCTCACGCATTTCTTTTCCTTTTTTTTGTTCGCATTCAGTACAAATGTTGTATACAGGAAACTCGAAAGTTCGTATCTTATCCGGACATATTTTTATTTCTGAAGTTACATTTTGTCGGCCGGAGAATGAAGAGTGGGAGAGAGATAAGGAGAACCGACAGTCTGTCCCCAACAGGAACACCGGTCTCGTGCCTTCCGTTCTGCCTCTCTGTTCTGAGTTCCGAGTTTCTCTCCGTCTCCGTCTCTTGAGCCTCCTCTCAGGGTGTCCGGTGTCTTTCTTTTATCAGGTTTGAACGCCCACGCTTGTGTGTTCAACATCCTGTTTTCGGACGCATATGCATATTTCCTAAGGTGACTGGGGTCACTTCCACTTCCGCCCAGGTGTTGGCCTGGAAATGACCTTCCGTGGCAGCATATCATAACACAAGCTGACACACACACACATTTATCAACTTACCTTAACACCTATGTAACACTTTAGAAAACCTTTCTGAAGCATCCACACTGGCATTATTAAGTATTTTCAAATCCTTATTGATTTTAAATCATCCACTCTGTGAGAACATTTATCGTGTACTCTGTACTTTGTTTAACCCTTTTTTCCTAGTTAAACTGAACCAGCCTTTTGCTGTACGAAGGTATATAATTCCCTTCGTAACTCACTTAAGCGTAGACCTTGTTTACGCTCTAAGCTACTCACTTTCAGTGTATTAAATTTGTTCCTTCTTACATCAAATTTTCCTCTTTGTCCTTTCTTCCTACAACTTCTACACGTGCCGACTTTAATCGCAGACAAGATATGCTGCGAATGTGTAGCGGACCCATACGCATTTTTGCACTCACGCATACGGTCAGCAAGTGGAAACCACTTGACATCCAATTTTTTGTTCCGAGAAATAAAGTTATCTCCTCTTTTAGATAACCAATTTTCAGAACATGAAAAATCACTACTCGACTTGATTTTAACATGCTTTGTAGACAACAAGTCAAAATCACGTTTCTTGTCAACTTACATTTCATCTTTGATTTTGTATGATACCCAGTTCAACACACCACAATTTCTAGCATCCACACACCACCACTCACATTTTACTATAAGAAGACCAACTATTCTTGAATCTTTGTTCAGTCAGATTTGTCGCTTTGACAAATCTATGACGGTTCCACAGACGCGCCTCTCACCTCTGATTATGTACGTAGGCATTCATATACATCCATACATACACACACTCTTCCTTAACATCTTCAACAAACTAAGGACACTTACTAAGTAGTAAACCGAACTCTTTATTTACAATGCTTTACTTTTTTCTCATCGGCTAAGAACTACTTTGTGTTATTATCTTCTGTAATAAATATACTTCTTATTATCATTGCAGAGTGTTTGTATTTCATATTCACATTGCATTTGTTACCATCTGCAAACTACATTCCTTACACATGCATATATTTCATTTCCTTTTACTACTGCAGAACAGGCAGATAAAGAAAGATCTCTCTTATGCGCATCATTAACATTACCCTCTTTCTTTCTCTAGTCTCATCAGCACGCTAGCTTACTATTTCGGCAGTACTGACCCTTAAGGCTGCTATAGGCACTATTATTACTGCTGCTACATACAGTTTCACCGTTAGAGATTACTACGCTACTACCCCCTCATCATTGTTATTGCTTTTACAGTAACTTTTATTGGAGTCAGATATATAATTAATAATAGGAGCTAAATAGTTTAGTATTAGTCTTAATCCCATATACAATAGCATCTTTTTACAAGTGTATCCTATCCTTTATTGTCCCTTCGGATTTGATCGCGGTAATCACACCCGTCATTTCCAAAATATAGTTGTACTCGTTATAGATATATTTTGGGGAATTGTTCACAGCCCAGAATACCGGTTATAAACAATAATAGGAAAGTAAAAGTCAACTCTGACTTTGTCCTGGAGTTTGACAAAATCGTCAGCCAAAACTGTCACCAAAACTGTCAATATAGGTTTCTTCGGTTTTTAAGTTGGTATGGCTGGCTGGCTATCTGGCTGGCTGGCTGATTATATATCTATCAAGCGTACAGGCCGCACCAATAGAGCTAAGAGGCTAAAAATCTAAACATTTACTCCTTATTATGTCTAGGAAAAAAACAGTTTGTTTGGATTTTTTTAAATTCCCCCAAAATAGGTTTCAGGGCGGGGGGGGGTCAATTTGTAATCCAAGTATGCTAAATTGATCCCTTAGTTTGTGTCCGCTTGTTCCTTTGAAAAATTCAGACATTTTAGTGATCACTGCCCAACAAAAGGCGAGAGAAATAACTTATAGTATTCATCGATCACCCATTTTTCAAATCTTTTAATTGATCACCCCCAACACGGCATGCGACCAAACGACGTTGGTCACTTGACGGTTTCTAATGATTGAGATTACAGGTTTCAATTCTTTTTGTTCCATAAGACTTTTAAAATCGAGGGATGCTCAAATCTGTTCTTAATGATGAAGAATTATCGACAGCAGAGGCCGACGACACACGAACAAAGATTTGAGCACGTTATGGAGACTTTACGCCATCCACAACGACCATACCACGCCATCTCAACGCAATAGGACAGGTTAAAAGGTTTGAAAATGAGTCCCACATGAACTGAATTAAATGCTCCATGACTGTGCCACACCTTACACCTCGCTGCTGGGTGTGTCTTAACCTGTAAAATTGGGATATTGAAGTCTTGCAGCATTCCTCATATTCACCTGACAATTCTACAAGTGATTTTGAACTTCATATACGTAATAATAATTTCAAAAATATGGAAGCCATAATTCGTGCTTTTGTTAGATATTTAGGCAGCCGTGGGCGGGGGTCACAGATTCGACCCCCCAAGGTGTTGAAAGTTATAAACAGGATATCGACCAAGACTCAAAGGTGTCAGGGACCGGAAGACACACCGGTGTTCAAAAGTCATAAACAGGATATCGACTGAACTTGCAGGCGGTGGCTGGAAAACTAGCGTGGGCGTTCGAAACCTCATAAAAGGCACACAGGCGCCCTCGTTAGGCAGAACGACAGAGTGCCCAGGCCCGGGAAGACACACGACCAATTTCGCTGTTAAGAACAGTCTGTCGGCTCTCATTATCTCTCTCCCACTCTGCATTCTCCGCCACGGCACGATGTATCTGATGCAATAAACATATATCATCATATTTGTATAAACCAAGTTTCGAGTCTTCTTTTTTCTCCAAGTCCAAGATGACTAGACAACACTTTTATTTGTGACCATTAAATCTAAAGATTTTTATAGAGGTTGTATATTTTCATTCGAGGATCGTTGGAAAAGGGTTATTGCCTCAAATGGTTCATATTTTGATTAAATATTTACCGGGTTTTTTTTTTGTTATTCATATCATCTTTCATCTTACTATTCAAAAAACGATAGTTCATGCGTAAGAACTTAATAATTCAATTAACGGTGACATTTCACTCTAGCAAGAAGTAAGATAGGTAAAATTGATTTTATCTTGTGGCGTTATAATTATCAATACATCTATTGATCGCTTCTTGTCTGCTGAAGATCAGTATGTGTCAGTCTTATTTCAATCGGAGAGCTTCAGAGAGAATTGCGAAGTAAGTTGAAGTATAAAAAGCGAGTGTTCAAAAATTAAAATATTTGATCATGTAGATAAAAAAACGGCTGAAAATTTATAACGAGTGCTCTACGTTAAAATTGGAAAATTAAAAATTCAAATATTGGAAAATATAGTAAAATCTGTTGAAAGAAAACTGTTGAAAAAACTATTGATAAAACTGTTGACATTTTATAACGAGTGTTCTACGTTAAAGTTGGTAAATTAAAAATTCAAATATTGGAAAATATAGTAAAAATATAGTAAAAACTGCTGAAAATGTATAACGAGTGTTCTACGTTAAAATTGGTAAATTAAAATATAGTAAAAAAAACTGTTGAAAAACACTGTTGAAAAAAATGTTGAAAATTTCTAATGTGTGTTCTACGTTAAAATTGGTGAATTAAAAATTAAAATATTGGAAAATATAGTAAAAACTGTTGGAAAAAACTGTTAGAAAAAACTGTTTAAAAACTGTTTAAAAACTGTTTAAAAACTGTTGAAAATGTATAACGAGTGTTCTACGTTAAAATTGGAAAATTAAAAATTCAAATATTGGAAAATATAGTAAAAACTGTTGAAAGAAAACTGTTGAAAAAACTATTGAAAAACTGTTGACATTTTATAACGAGTGTTAAAGTTGGTAAATTAAAAATTCAAATATTGGAAAATATAGTAAAAACTGTTGAAAAAACTGCTGAAAATGTTTAATTTACCAATTTTGACGTCGAACACACTTTTACTATAAAAACTGTTGAAAAAACTGTTGAAAATTTCTAACGAGTGTTCTACGTTAAAATTGGTGAATTAAAAATTCAAATATTGAAATATATAGTAAAAAAAAACTGTTGAACAAACTGTTGAACAAACTGTTGAAAAAACTGTTGAAAATGTATAACGAGTGTTCGACGTCAAAATTCAAATATTGGAAAATATAGTAAGAAAATGTTGGCAAAAACCGTTGAAAAAACTGTTGAAAAAGGAAGAAATGCTTGAGTTTTCTTCCATTTAAAAGGATAACGAAAGATCTTTTGGAAACATGCCGTGTCGGGGCTGATCAATTAAAAAATTGGGGAAAGCGGTGATCAATGAATGTGATATAGTGGGGTGACGATCCGTTGGGTCCAGGAAAGAAAGAAGACTCGAAAGTTGTTTGTAAAAATATGAGACAGGGGAACTTAGTCTTATGCCTTCACGGTCTGCCTGGGTCTCTGTCCTTCGAGCTTCTGAGTTTTTCTGTCTCGAGCTTCCTCTCGGCTCTGAGTTTTATAAGGTTTCGAACGCCCACGCTTGTTTCATTTCCGGTTTCCACATCCTGTTTCTTGGACACCCACACATATACATATTTCCACTTCCGCCCATGTGTTTGTCCGGAAATGACCTTTCATGACAGTATATACATAACATGAATAAGTTACTTCTCTTGCCTTTTGTTGGGAAGTGATCGCTAAAAAAAGTGCGAATTTAAAAAAGAAAACAACCATGAATGTTACCGGAAACAAACTATGGATTAATTTAGCATGAATTTACATTACAAATTGAATCCCGCACTAGAAACCTATGTTGGGGGTGAATTTTCAACAAAAAAGCGTTTAAGAAGTAAATGTTGAAAATTTCAGCTCTCTAGCTCTATTGGTGCGGCCTGTACGTGTCATACATACATACATAGCCAGCCATGCAGACCAACTTGAAAACTGAAGAAACCTGGCGGTTTCTAATATGTACTAGCTGAAAACCGCCTTTCCTGCGGGATCCAGGCCCCACATCTCCAGGGGGATAGATGCCACCGTTGGCTGGATACTATTTGTACATAACCACCTCCCCAACCCCAGGGAACAAACACACGATTTACTTTAAAACACTGACTGGCTGCTCGGTACAGGCTATTGGTTGGATAAATTTCGGACACAAAATAACACAAAAATGTGAAGAAATCTACAAAACATTATTTTTCTCTAAAGATCTTACCTGAAAATGTGTGCTGTACATAGATTGACCCGTACTGAATTCGATTATAGTTTTAGTTTTGCGCTCGTGTGCGTAGTTCTCGAATTATAAGAATACAAACATACATTACAACTTTATATATAGATGATGCATATTATTGAACATATGATCGTTTTCTTATCAATAAATGTCTCGATTTAATTCAATGAGGCTCCAGTATTTAAACTAAATATATAAACATAGAATTTATGATCTTCTATAATCATTAAGACCCAATGATTTCAACACCTAAGTGAGACACATTTATCGGCAAATTACCCCTTGATTAGCAGTCTGCAACTGATTAGCGATTCAACCAGGCTGATAAATCAATCTGTACAGACTTTCAACTATAAAAGCTATTTGCAGAGAATCTTTTTTATTTCATCAATTATCTTCAAATTACGTCTTTAAGTTTACCTGGAATTTATTTGACTTCTGAGTTTCTCAGAAATACCATTTCTTTGATGAATCAACTTATAATCGAGATATACATGGTGGGTGAAAAGAAACTCCCTATTGAAAATTGGTAATAACTTTATTATTTATTGGTTTATCGTAGTCAAGTTGGCTTCACTTTCGACTATAAAATGGTACAATTCTACTACTCTAAGGACAAAAATAAAATTTGTTTCACGAAAGTTACATATAATTTCTAATAGGGAGTTAATTCTCACCCACCCTGTAGAATACTAGATTGAATATTGCGAGATTTAGTTTAACATTTTAAAGTTGAATAATTAGTTTAATAGGTGTGAGTGACCAACAGAATTAAACGGTGGTTTATCTCATGCTTCACACGCAGGAGGTCCTGAGTTCGATTCCCGATATGAGCGAAGAGTGTAGAAAACTCGACATTATGACAAATTTCCCTGTGCACTCGGCAGCTAATTGAGTACACTCTAAGCTGTGTGATTAGGGTGGAGGTATCCCTTCGGTGGACTTGCATCCTGCCAAGGGGATGGTCATAAAAATTTGTAAGAATAAAGTCCCGGTCTCGACCCGAGGTGAGACTTGCAAGGATCACTAACCTGACGCATGCAACAGAAACCGGGTCTTCGTCACCTTCGGGCTCCATACGCCATTGTGAGTTGTCTCATAAGAGACAGGACGCTTTACCTAGCTTACTCATGAAAGATTAACACATTCTGACAACAATTATATAAGTTACTTATCTCGCCTTTTGTTGGGCAGTGATCATTAAAAAAGTCTGGATTTTTTTTTTAAAAACAAGCGTGAATGCTGCCAGGCACAAACTAAGGAATCAATTTAGCATTAACCTACATTGCAAATTGAACCACTACATAAATAGCCTATTAGCCAGGGGAATTTTCGAAAAACAAAGAAAAACGTTTTTTCGAGACATAATAAAGAGTAAATGTTGAAATATTCAGCCCTCTAGCTCCATTGATGCGGCCTGTATGCGTGATACATACACACATAGCAAGCCAGCCAGTCCAACTTGAAGACTGGAGAAACCTATGTTGATAGTTTTGGTGTCAGTTTTGGTGACAGTTTTGGTTGACGGTTTCTAATATTGAGACAATAAGACTGCAGTATTGCTCTAGTATTAATGACTTACTTTCGTTAACATTGGAAATCCTCTCATTATCTTTTTATTATTGAACATTAAGCAACGTTGCACCGAGTGGTGATTTGTGACTCTTTTAAATTGTGGACACTAGCTTTTGGTGGGGACCAACGAAAACAAAAAATCCTTTCTCTTCAAAATGTGTCGTACACTTATGTTATATCTACGTGGGTGTGTGATGATATTATATTATGATAGAACTGAGTCAGTAACTCTATTTGATCAAGATGGAATTTGACGGAAGTGGATAAATGAAGTCTTGTAATGACAAAACCGTTGGTGTGTAGAATGATATCATTTCCTGATCATCAGCAGCAGCCTCTAATATCCGTCGGTGGACATTGATATTCCCCCAAGATTAGCCAGACCTCTCGATCATGGTCGTCGCAGAGCCAATACCTCTTGAACTTGTCTAAATCTTATTTTTCTGCCGTTGACATTTTCGCATATGATCTCTGGGGATCCACGTTGTCAGTCGTGATGTCCAGCGATTTTTACATGACCAGCCCATCACCATTTGTGTTTTCTAATGTTTTTTATGATATCTCTGACAGGGCTGCCAGCTCTTCTAAACAAAACAAGATCTCACGCTCAAATAAACCCAGATTCTACACAAAAAAACAGCTAACATATAACTCAATAAGGCAGTTTAAAAAGAAAGAATATTAACAGTTACTAGTTACCTACATAGTGTTATAAATAACTGTTACTGACCTTTGATTCTATTACTAACATCAACGTTTTCATAAATTAAGACCATTTGCAAGGTTGCACTTGGGTCTGTCCGGGAGTGTGCGTGGGTCCGCCTGCATCGGCTGCCCCTAGAACCTTAATGAAAATACAAAAAATACTTTTACAAATTGTTACAACCTTCACAGGAGAATAAACTAAATACTTCAAATTTGTACTTCCTTACGAATGGGGGAAAATAAAGGGTCCAGTTTAGCATGATAGTTAAATTGTAAATAGAACCAAATATTAATTGTTTAATTTTTTTTAAAGCAACAAAAACTTAAACAACTAATGTTTTTCAATACTAACAACTTTCTCGAGGAAACGAAGGTCTTAGTGAAAGCATAACAAACTATTTACCCCAAATGTTTTTTTTTCTATTTTTAAGCGGCCGGACCTTGTTTGTCAATTGAAGATAAAAAGGCGAAGTGGAAAAAGGTCGTTTGTTTCATAACGTGAAAGGAAATAAATTTGACGAAACTCATATTGTAAAAAATAGAAATACGTAAATAT
Organism: Architeuthis dux; assembly: GCA_006491835.1. Lineage (NCBI taxonomy): Eukaryota > Metazoa > Mollusca > Cephalopoda > Oegopsida > Architeuthidae > Architeuthis > Architeuthis dux. The sequence continues at coordinate 3,757,912 of VCCN01003920.1, forward strand.
TTTATACATTTAACAAATATTTTTGATACATAACATGGACGTTAGTGCAGAGTCTGTATAATGTGAAATACTGTTAAGACAAACACATCGTTTACGGTTGCTTACTTATATAGATATAAGTAATAACTAGAAATCACCTGATCGCGAGTTCAAATCTCGGTAGTGAAATGCTGATTTTATATGTCGGTTTACGCCCTTATTTTTGGTGAGGGTTGTTCTGGGTGCTCTAGGCTTATTATCACATTAAAAGTCATATTTATAGTTGAACATTGTATGGTTAGCATTTGTCAAATAAATATGTTTTTTAAAAGTCTTCTACTTACTTTCGCTTGTCCACTTCCATTCTGCTTTAATTTACTTGAGCAATAGACCACAATCCACCAGGCCCGTCGAGGTATTAGACATAGGTCTACCATCCTCAAATAAGGGGACCTGTGCCTTACCCTACTACGTATTGGAAGAGGGGAAGAGATGGATACATGCCTTTCCCAAGGGCATTATTGCGAAGTGAACGAAAACTGTCTCAGCCGGAGTTTGAACTCCGCTCACCAATCCCATTCTCCTATCCACTAGGCCACTCACACCTATTAAACTAATTATTACACTTTAAACTGTTAAACTAAATCTCAAAATATTCAATCCCGTATTTTACAGGGTGGGTGAGAATTATCTCCCTATTAGAAATGTTATGTAGCTCTTTTAAATATTGCTCTACTTTCGTGAAATTTAACAATATACCACAATCCACTTCCGGCTTACCAGGCCCGTCGAAGTGTTGTTACATAGGAAAGTAAAGTCAACTCTAATTTCGTCCGGGAGTTTGACAAAAAAAACTGAGAAACTGTAATGTATGGAAAAACTTAGAATTTAAAGTAAAAAAAAACCCAGATCTTTAAAAGCCCACCTTTTGGTAAGGTTCTATGTGTCAACTCCATGGGGGACGACCAATGTTTAAACTCCAAATATTTATTGAAGGTTTGAGTTGAAATATGTAGCAACAACGTTTTACACTAAATCACGAACTTTACCCCTAAATTATTACTTCTTGGCTATATTAAACCAGTTGTTTATCTTTATCCCAAGGGACTCCAATATTAACTAGCATTCCAAGGGAAATTATGAATCACCGCCACCCATATATGCTGTGTTGGGGGTGATCAATTAATAAGTTGGGCTGTGATCACTAAAAATGTCTGAATTTTCAAAGACCAGCGGGCATAAACTAGGGACCAATTTAGCATAAGCTTACATTGAAGACTGAAACCCCCCCCCCACACTAAAACCCTATTTTGGAGGGGAATCTTCAAAAAACAAACAATGGCATTTCCCCTTACTCATTGAGGGGAGTGTGTGTACAAGCTTTACGGTTAGGGCTGGGCGAAGTCCGGATACATAGATAGATAAAATTGACCCCCCCTCTAAAACCTTACTTGGGTGGGGGGTGGATTTTCAAAAAACAAAAAAAGCATTTTCCTTACTTATCGAGGAGAGTTTGTGTGCAAAATTTCAAGTTTCTATTATGAACAGTTAGGACTGGGTAAAGTACGGATGCATAGATAGATAGATAGATAGATAGATAGATAGATAGATAGATAGATACATACATACATACATACATACATACATACATACATACATATAAATGTGTGAACCATGAATAATCTAAACCTTTGGTAGCGGTGATTAATAAAATATTTCGAATGTTATCACTTGAGCAAAATATTCTACCTAAATTATGAATTAACAAGTGGATCACTTTAAAACGTCTAAAACAATGTGGTGTTTAATATAAAATTGCAGGCTTACCAGATTTTGAAGTAAATATAATTTTCTTAAAATGGCACCATTGAATAATTCTAATTTGAAACACTGCAATTTCAGGTTTAATGCAGTGATTGTAGCTGCAACGAAGATTTTAAGAGTTGTTTTTTTCAATTGAAACCCAAAGAAGTATACTATTATTCAGCTTGTTTGTATTAGGACCGTAACGCTTTCTGATTATTATTCATTCTTCTCATATCTTTCATCATTTCTCTTCGCCCTCCTCACCCATCCGTGCAATGTAATGAACGAGCGTAAGAACGGAAGAAGGTGCTTATGCTTGGATGGGTGCAAAAGGGACTCAGCCTTCACTATACTTGTCATTCATCCATTGCCCTTCCCTCAAGTAATCAATGATAATAATAATAACAATAAATATATTAGTTTCATTTGCCTTTGCATGTTATAGGGGAAACCGGGGCTAATTGGGCACAGGGGCAGGTTGTATAACTTGCTTTAATCTTTGTTTCTAGGGCTTGAAGAATACATTAGGCCATGTTTCTATTAAGTTTGAGGCATATGTGTTGTAAGCACGAAAGGTTTTGCATGAAAAGCGTTTTTCACACTGGTAAGTAACTTTTTCACTTTGACAAACGAGTGCCTAGTTCATGCTGTATTGTGCGGTTGATGATAGCCTAGTCTATGTTTATGAGAAGTGGCAATAAACAGTATATATATATACTACATTTCAAGCAGCTTTTGTCAGAACTCTTTCTTGGGGTAGAATGTAAAGAAAACCATGTGTGTAGGGCTACTTGGTACGCTGTAATTGTATACATGGGAAAACTTTTTAAAAACTTGCAAAATAACAAAGCAAACTTCAAACAAGTCATTGGTGTCGTCATTCTTTTCTTACTTATTGTTCTTTTTTCAATCTCCCACCTTATCACAATGCATCATTGAGGTCCACTCACATATGATTCCACTTGTCCTACCAGGTCGTCATTATATTCCTAAAATCTTACTGTTTACTCAAATACTTACTTAGAATTTTATATTTCTCAATTATAACAATATATTAATCACATATGTACCTACTAGCAAGTGAGCTAACTTACCCAATCAGATTGTACCAACTATCCCCACTGGTGGGGCAGGTTTGTACACTTTGTTCCGACCGTTTAAATGATGATATAATAAACTTGAAAAATGTTTCAGATTTAAACGACCCATTCAAAGGAAATGTTTTTTCCATAGTAACTTTTGGTCATATTTGCGTTTTAATGAATTAATTTCATAGTGAGTTAGAGCCATCTAAGTGAAAAGTGTAGCAACTCACCCCGGTCTCCCCTAATAGTTAATTTAGATACATTCCATTGTCAATAAATTACTTTAACACAATTAAATGCTTTAAGTGCAGAAATATAAGGAATCAAATCATTTTATTAGCAAAAAAATCATCTAAAAGAATAATGGGAAAAGACCTTTGGCGAAGTCTCTTACTGTTATGAATAAATGCATATAATTGTAATGTCTATCAAATGAGCAACATATTTTCGTCGGTATAAATGCCAACATTTTTCGCCACACATTTCTTTATCCTTTTTCTTTTCTTTTTCTTTTTCTTTTACTCTCTCTCTCTCTCTCTCTCTCTCTCTCTCTCTGTTTCTCCCTCCCCCTCTCTCTCTCTCATCCATCAGTTCCAGGATGTAATCATTACGATTGACACTACATCTAAAAATAATTTACTCTTTTTGCCATAGATGAATATCGTCTGCTTTACATAATATCATTCTTCCTATGAATCACTTGGGTTTGGCTTACGAGCAAAGATCAATTCGGAAATTATCCATTGTGTTCAAAGAATTTCATCAGTTTTGTATGAATAAAATCTGGCCATATTAACTATATTAGTTTTCGAGCAAAGATCGATACGAAAATTGTCCATTGGGTACAAAGAATATCAACATTTGTGGCTATATTTCTTTTCTAGCGGATTCATTATACGAATTGACATAAGCCGATTATGCAAATAAATCGTAGTTTTTTTCTTTTATTTTCCGTTCATCAATCAAATATGTCAATTGATAAAACTGAGATGTGCAGATACACAGTAGTGTAGGTATGCATCCAGAGACAACTCTTTTTTTGCTTAAAGTTACGCAATTCTCCTATACCCAACAGACCCATTGATCTATTATTAATTGTTCCACTGTCTAATAACGTTTTAATTATCTTCTCAGATCCTGAAGAGTTCATTGGGATAATAGATTCATTTGTATCTGAAGAGTTGGCTATCTGTTATCATTTACGTATTATAGGACAAAGTAGGTCTTCTCATTAGCAACGTTTTTAAAAATACCTTTTCCTTTCAAACACTGAAGTACTTAAGAGTGCCAGAGCCCCCAGCACTGAGTCTGTACTGCAAAAGAACAGCTGCACTAGGCAGGCCACGTATTGAGAATGGAAGCTTATTGACTTCCAAAGATCCTAAGAGTCCTAACTACAGATTTGGGGGTCCCGGGGGTTTGGCTCCTTGGGGGCCTCTCCAATATTTATTGATAATTGATGAAAAAGGGAAGATTTGCAACAAATCACTTAACTGGTGAAAAACAACGCTGAATTAATATTTACGCAGGACCGGGCAGAGCTGGAAATAGGCCCAGGCCAGATGGGAAATGTAGGACCCATTTCAAACTGCTCATTAAGTATTTTTGTAATCAGTGCTAAATGCATATGATTTATGTATGGTTATATACATGTACGCCTCTAAAGTACTCCCCCCTCAAAAAGTAGGCCCTGGTCAAATGGCCCTACTACCCTCCTTGTCCGGCCCTGAATTCAGGTATATACAAATATATCCTTGTTATTGTACGTAGTTGAACTACTTTTTATGAAGCTTTTTGGGTTCCCTCCCATTGGGGGCCGGGGGGAGTTTTCAAATAGCCCCTAACACCCGCAGCTACACGTCTGACCCTACCGTTCGGTGAACTGGCCCCCGGCCAACGAAATAGACGGGCGCCACGAAAGAGATACAGGGATTCCCTAAAGATTACTCCTGTCAGAAATTACATTCGTAATCTCTTTTTATTCCGTTGACCTCGTGAACGAATTATTGTTTTAATGCTTTTATCACCAATTATGGCACGCTTCAATAATTGGGATTACCTTTCAAAGTTTGAAGGTCATGCAGGATATCTGGCAATAATCTTGTGTAGTATATATGATTGCTCTCTAAAGTCATTGGTGATAATTTGAGATGCTGGCACCAATTGTATTAAAGAATGGCAAGCCTGGTTGCTGAAGGGTTGTTGGATAACGCCGGTCTGCGTTTCTCCCTGCACATATGTGGAAGAGATGAGAGAGGATGATTTCTCTGTAGCTGAATATTTCTGTGGAGGGAAATTAATTTCGGAGAAAAGGATCTCCCACGTGAGTGGAGAGAAAAGCCGACAACATTCAAATTCTTAAATTGGAAATCAGTGGTTTTATTTCCGTCGATATAGATTCTTTTCTGGGCCGGTTCGCGGGTTACTTAGAGGTATGGAATTCTGTTTCATTTAGTTTTCTTTTTTTAATTACTACTAAGAAAATCAAGGGTTCTTCCTCCTCCTTTCACCCGTCCGGGTGAAAGAGCGAACCACCTCGCCCCTGACCTGTCGCTGCCAGATTTAAATCTAAAAACCGCTAACCACTTCTAACCTGCTATATCCTCCCTCACCCCTAACGGGGGGGGGAGCCAAGTCCTCTCTCCTCCGACCGTCACTCGTCCGAATAGGATCTCAACTGCCTTCTATTTTCAAATATGGGCCCCTTTAAACGGCCACCGGTAATACGATATGTCCATTTTATCACGTACGCAGTTTAACACACATTCCTAGCCCCGGTAATAAGATATGGGCTTTTTGTCACTGTTCACAAATAATTAGTTGATAAACATTATTAAATGACTATTGGATGAAGCTTAACAATTCCCAAATGATTCTTGGATAATCATTTCTAAATGATTATTGCGTAAATCCTAACAGTTCACAAATAATTAGTTGATAAACATTATTAAATGATCCTTGGATAAAGCTTCACGTTTCACAAATGATTCTTGGATAAACATTTCTGTATGAATCCTGGGTGAATCCAAATGGTTCACAAATACTTATTGGATAAATCTTCTTAAATGATTCTTGGATAAAGGTTCACATTTCACAAATGATTCTTGGATTATGACATTGAGCTATCGACTGATATTAGTTTCTCAGGGATTGTACAGAAGTCTGAAAAGAATAATGAAAAAAAGAATAATCGCTAACCCTAAATCGGTACACATAAACTAGAATGTATGAGAATTATGTGCTCAAATTTTGCCAAGTTCAAATAAGAATTACTTCACTGTTAGACTTCTACATGTGAGATAACTTCTTCATGGCACTTCAACCGAGCCGGCGATTGACACAGGCATTCCCGACATCAGCAAGCATTTCATGTAGGATGTTTTCACAACAATCTCTGATTCTTGCCACGCTATCATAAAGGGCTCTTGATCTTGTTGCATAGACTTTGCTCTTGATGTAGCCTTCCCGCAGAAAAGAATATCTAATCCTAACCCTTGCCAAGATGCGATTTTGAACCAGCATTCAAGGCTTTACGATACTTTACTGTCTCCCACGAGTGTGAAAAACTGCTTCTTATCTGATTCGAAGTTTTATTTTTTCATTTCTTTTAGTTTGTTTTTTTCACTAAATGTTTCATGGCCGCGTACTTACTTCCTTAACAGCACAGTTTAGTTAACGTTAGTGTCATCGCCATATTAATGAGAGTACATTTAGAGATTAAGTGTCAAAATCTTTCTCAAACATTGAGCTATCGATTGATACCAATTTCACTGTGATTGGACAGAAACCTGAAAAGAAAAAGGGAAAAGAAAATGTATAGTCACGTTTGAGACACACTGTATATGTTAGACGTTGCTTTCATTATAGATATCATAACTAGGAAATAATTCGAATAGTTATTCGGGCGTTATTGAACTCCTTGTTGTTTGTGTTGTTAACACGACGGTTCGGCCGATCCATTCTTCGGCCTTCTTCAGGTATAATATCCGAATGTGACGGGATAAACAGAAGTTTTCTTTTTTAAATTTCGAAACGTCGTGTTAACAACACAAACAACAAAAAGGAGTTCAATCGTCCGAAGAACTATCTGAATATTAATGACACTTCTCAACTATAGAAACTATATATGAAATAATTGTTTGTAATTATCAAGTTAAAAGACTAATATTAGAGAAAGTTACCTAAAACAATGCACAAATAGTTATTTTCATCCTAAATGTTTTCTTTCATTAATCATTTTAAAATTATTCTATTTACAGAGAATGTTAATGGAGATTCTTGAAGGGTGGTCATAAAGTTTAAAATGTTGAATAATCTCAGATTGAAAATATTATTCAATTCATTTTACAAGATTTAATACCTGTGGTCCATTTCTTATTTAGAAAAAGATATTAGATTTGCAAACGCATGCAGAAATTCTCCAACATGATTGAGTATAAATATCAGAGATATGAATGATAACCAGACAATTTGAAATGGAAAAACACCTGGTAATTTCACACACGAAGAGGAGAACAAAACGAAAGATTTAAAAAAAAGAAATTCTATAATGCCTCATGTTTTTCAATGTATCATTGACTGCTATCATATTATGGGGAAGTCAAAGACGGTGTGCTGCTGCCAAAACGCATTTATCATTGTCAGATTCGTGTTGAATAACCGTCGTTTCCGTCGAAGTTTTGTGAAATAACACATTATTCTGCGCCGAAACGGTAATCAATTCTCTCATTTTCCGTTCTTCTTTACGGTTCTAGGTCAACTGCCCCCTGGATAATTGCCACCTGACAATAGCATAGCAACTGTAAAGCAAAAGTTAAAGTTTGTAGAAATGAAGTAGTTTGCCATGAAAATGATCACACCCATTGTCCAGGGGGAAATTGTCAAGAGTCATTTATCTGGAGAGTGCAATTCTCTAGGGGGCTGTTGTCCTACGGGGGAAATTGTTCCGGGGTCAGTTGTCATGATACTCTTCTTGTAAATGAGCCCGAAAGTGACTTTCCTCATTCAAAGAGACCGCGTCTGTGCCTTGCATGTGTTTCCGCCATTTGCAATGTAAGTGAAACGCATGCGCGCGCGGGGACCCATCTTTATTCAAATTCAGGCAGTCTTTTACGCGCCTGGGTGTGACGCCAGCCGTTCATGAATACACGTGAGTCCACGGCTACTTAATGGGCACGGGGCAGCACTAAGCGCCTGATAGTAGTTGTTAGGCTGGCTCGACCTTTTGCAAATTGTGTGCATGGTGGCCCGTGCGGCACCATAATTGACGGTTACTCTTTGTTGAAGTCTGTTCCTGCGGCGACTGTGTTGACGTCATTCCTTCTTCCTGTGGTGACCTCGCTTCGAACTCGTTCCTTGCTCCTGCAGTGCCGAGCCGGTCCCCCTCACGAGAACACTTCTTTACGCCTCTATTTTGTTTTTCACTTTTCTTACAAATGAAGCCAATTTGAGTTTAACCCATTTTCTCTTTGTGAAACGGAATTCCATATTGTCTTCGCATTCCTAGGTTATTGTAACTTTCATTCATTTTTCTTTTTGGACTGTTGTTTATTCTATTCCAAACCCTGCTCAAATGCACGAATGTACATAAATTACTCATCATCATCATCAGCAGCAGCTTTTTAACGTCTGTCGTTGGACATAGACCTTCCCCAAGATTCGTCAGATCTCTCGATGGTGGGCGTCTAGGTGTCAATATTTTCCGAACTTATTTAAATCATCACAGCATCTTTTTTCTCCGGCCACAATTTCCCATATGATCTCTGGGGATCCACGTTGTGGGTCGTGATATCCAGCAGATTCTTGCAACATGGCCTGTCCATTGCCATTTGAGTTTTCTAATGGTTTGTATATCTCTGACCTCTGTTCTCTAATATAAGGTGCTGTCTTGTGATATCTCCATGTGATGTTAAGCATGGTCCTCTCATGTGTACGTGACATTGTTCTTAGTTTGTGAGCCAATCTTTTGGTTAGATTCCATGTTTCTGCTCCATGGGTGACTACCGGGAGGTTGCATTGGTTGTAGACACTTCTTTTTAAAATTAATTGGATCTTGTTTTTCTTTTTTAGGTTGGGCTTACTCTGCCAAAATCTTGCCAACACATGGTGATTCTTCGTTTGATTTATTTTGCCTCTGAAGATTTCCTAGGTAGATATAGTTGTCTACTTACTTTAGCTGTGCATTTTCAATTCTGATCATTGTGTCTTTGTCCTCAACGTATTTGTTGCATGTGACATTGGTTTTACTGAAGTTCATGTGAAAACATTGCTTTTTCATTAAGTTTGTCTTACATTATTTGGAGTTCATGAAGATTTTCGACAAAGAGGACTGTCGTCAGCAAATCTGAGGTTATTTAGGTATTCGCTTTCAATTCTGATTCATTTATTTATCCAGTCTAAGTTTAGAACACCATTTCGAGCTGTGAAAAGTTTAGGTGCGCTAGTGTCGCCTTGTCTTACTCCTTTTTCGAGCTGGATGGACTTTTGTAGCCTGATAAAGGAACTGCTGAGTCGGTAGATATGTTGCAGAACACTGACCTTATAAGGGGTGTATGCCTTGTTGTGTGAGTGCATCGATGGCTTTGTGGGGTTTCCATTGAATCGAAGGCCTTTTTGAAGTCATCAAATGCTACAGCGAATGGCATTTTGTATTCTGCTGTTTTCACCGAATGGAAAGGGTCAATGGTCGAGTAACTCCTTCTGAAGCCAGCCTGTTCCCATCTAGCGTTCTGGTGATTCGGTTGGTGATCACTAATAAAAGGTTTGTACATGCAGCTGAGTAGGTTAATTGGCCAGCAGTTGCCTAGATCCTTTGGGTTCCGTTTTCTTTATAGTAGCATGATGATTGTCGTGTTCCAATCTTCTGGAACTTTACTCTGTTTGACGTACACGTTGAATAGTTGGGATAGTTTCCCAATGATGACTTTACCAGCTTTTTGTGTCTTGTACATCTTTTTCTTTGTTCTATGGTCCTTGCTTGGAAGAATTGATGTTATTGTAGAATTCTTGGGTGTGTTCGACGATTTGGTTCCTATCCATTGTTAGGTCTCCATTTTCTTCAGGCACACTAGTAACTTGCATTCTTCCTGAACTGAGAGTTCTGTTGATAGTTTTGAAACCTCTACTTTTTTCGAGAATCTTCTGGATGACAGTCGTTGTGTATCTTCTGCTGTCTTCTCTTCTTTCTTTTTTCTTCCGGATCTTTTTTGCAAATTCAATTGCTTCAACCTTTTCTCTTGTTGTCTGTGATTTAAGATTTCTGCGTTTTCTCATGAGATTTCTGGTTTCTTCTGAGAGTTTATTGATGTTTTGTTTCTTCTTTGGCTTAAACACATTTGCTAATTCAATCAGAGGCGTTATTTTGTTGTGGAGTTCGTTGGTGTCGTCGTTGTTCGCTTCTGGTTCTGTGAGAAACTCAAATCTGTTATTCAATTCGAGCTTGGAGAATCGGGTGAGCTCTTTTTGTATGCTGCTTTTTCGGACAGACATTTTCCCCTTGTTTTTTTGGGGGGGGCGGGGGTAATTTGAATTTTACATCTCACCATTCTGTGATCGCTGCCTACATTGACTTTAGGATCTGGATATCTTTGACGGTGTCGCTTTTGTCTCCATTTTCTATTGGGCTTCCTTTGAAGGTGTTCATGATTTTGAACCCGTTCGTTGTTGCAAAGTTAACGAGATCTTCATTTCTTTTGTTTCATATTTTGTATCTTGTCGACACAATTTTCATTACCTTATCCAACCTGAGAACTGAAGTCTCCCATTATGATGTTGATGTATTTTTGGGTATCTTGGGATGTGGAGTTCATGTCGTCTGTTTGGTTGACTGTGAAGTGGGAGCGTAAACATGAATAATGTTCAGTTTGCACCTCTTTGAGAGCTGTACAGTGACGCTGGCTACGTGATCTGAGATATCTTTGAATCCCACAATGATGTCCTTTAGGTCTTTGTGAATAAGAAAACCAACTCCATTTTGTTTTTCTTTTTCTTTTCCATAGCTGGAGAGTTGATGATTGCTATTTAGTTCGCCTAGATCTTCCCTGGGTATTCTCATTTCGCTAATTCCGATAATGTCCTATTTGATGTTTTTGATTTCGCTTACAAGATTTGTTAGTTGTATGCCTGCAGGGACTGTTTTCACGTTGTAGGTGCAGATGTATAGTTATGTCCTCTTGGTGATGTTCTTGGAGTTACGTTTGGATTTGTGTTTGAGTAGTCGCCCTTGGAGCACATCACCCCTACCCAAAGCAAGTGATGCGGCTGGACGTGTGAACTATGGGGAAACTACTGCTATTACATAAACTTGTACTACAAATAGGGTTCAATATTATTGGACTCGCTCTCTGATTTCACGCCCTCTGATTCAATTACAACGAACATGTTCCATGTTAGAAACCATACACCAAAACTGTCACCAAAACTGTCCACATAGTTTTCTTCAGTTTTTAAGCTGATCTGGCTGATGGCTATGTATGTATTTATTTATCGCGCGTACAGGCTGTAGAAAATTTAAACATTTACCCCTTATGTCTAGAATTTTTTTAATCCACCTAAATAGGTTTTTAATGGGGGCGTTCAATTTGCAATGTAAGCTTATTCTAAATTGGTCGCTTAGTTTGTGTCTTACGCTTGTCTTTTGAAAATTCGGACATTTTTAGTGATCGCTGCCCAAGGAAGGCGAGAGAAGTAACTTATTCATTGATGACCGCTTTAACCAATT
>VCCN01003932.1:11162-21872 GCA_006491835.1 Architeuthis dux
AATCTTAATCGTGTGTTTTGGGACATCTGTACTGTTCTGAGAGCTGTAATTCAAAAACCGCCCTGACTAGAGCTTGGAAATTTACCATATATATTCTACTCGACACGGAGAAACGATCTATGATTATTTCGGAATCTTAAAAAACATTTGAGGTTAATTTCGGACACTTTTCTTCTTGTTAAAGCTCTAATTGACACACCATTTTTTTGGATTCATGAAGGCTTTAATTCACAATCTATTTGGCCTAGAGCCTTGAAATTCTGCATGTATCCTCCACTCGATATGCAGAAACGATTGCTGGTATTATTAGAACCTTTTTTTTGCAAATCTTAATCGGGTCTTTTTGGACACCTGTACATTCACTCGATATGCATAAACGATTTCTGGTGTTTTTAGAACTTTTTTTCCAAATCTTAATCGGGTCTATTTGGACCCCTGTACTGTTCTGAGAGTTGTAATTCACAAATCATCCGGCATAGAGCCTTAGAATTTAACGTAAATATTCTACTCGAGACGTAGAAACGATCTATTATAATTTTGGAATATTAAAAATTATTTGAGTTTAATTTTGGACTCTTTTCTTCTTGTGAAATTTCTAATTGATAAACCATTTTTCTGGATTTCTGACAGCGCTAATTCACAATCTATTTGGCCTAGATCCTTGGAATTCTGCATGGACCATCCACTCGATATGCAGAAACGATTTCTGCTGTTTTTAGAACGTTTTTCAAATCTTAATCGGGTCTTTTTGGAAATCTGTACTGTTCTGAGAGTTGTAATTCACAAACCACCCGGCCTGCAGCCTCTGAATTTAACATAAATACTCTACTCGACACGTAGAAACGATCTATGATAATTTTGGAATATTAAAACATTATTTGAGGTTATTTTTGGAATCTTTTTTTTTATTGACACACCATTTTTCTGGATTTCCGACAGCGCTAATTCAGAATCTATTTGACCTTGAAATTCTGGACCATCCACTCGATATACAGAAACGATTTCTGGTGTTTTTAGAACTTTTTTCAAATCTGGTCTTTTTGGGCCCATGTACTGTTCTGAGAGTTGTAATTCACAAACCATCCCGCCTTTAAGCCTTGAAATTTAACATAAATATTCTACTCCACACGTAGAAACGATCTATGATAATGTTGGAATCTTATAAAAAAAACATTTAGGTTACTTTTGGACTCTTTTCTTCTTGTTAAATCTCCAATTGACACACCATTTTTCTGGATTTATGAAGGCTCTACTTCACAATCTATTTGGCCTAGAACCTAGAAAATCTGCCTGTACCATCCACTCGATATGCAGAAACGATTTTTTAGAACTTTCTTTTGCAAATCGGGTCTTTTGGGACATCTGTACTGTTCTGAGAGTTGTAATTCACAAACCACCCGGCCTAGAGCCTTGCAAATTAACATGAATAATCTACTCGACACGTCGAAATGGATCATCCACCCGATATCCAGACACGATTTCTGGTGTCATTAGAACCTTTTTTTTTTTCAAATCTTAATCGGGTCTTTTTGGACCCCTGTACTGTTCTGAGATTTGTAATTCACAAACCATCCGGCCTGTAGCCTTGAAATTTAACATAACTATTCTGCTCGACACGTAGAAACGATCTATGATAATTTTGGAATCTTAGAAAAACATTTTAGGTTATTGTAATGTTTACATATATGTATGTTATGTTAATCAATAAACATACCGAAGCAAGCTCCCAGCAGCCCCCCATTCCGTTTCTGGTCCCAGAAAGCGCGGACCGGAAGTAGTAACGGGGAAGGCTCAGTTCTACACAGGCAATAGCCCTGATCAACACGTGTCTTTCGTTCCATTTTCTTTTCTTAACACGCTTACGAATCAAACGCATTCTAATCTCACACAGCTACAACAGAAAGAACAACAAAGCGAACAAAGGCATTAAACACAAGAACGTTACAGTTACCTTTGGACGCTTTTCTTCTTTTTAAAGCTCTAATTGACACACCATTTTTCTGGATTTCTGACAGCTCTAATTCACAATCTATTTGGCCTAGAAATTCTGAATGTACCATCCACTCGATATGCAAAAACGATTTCAGGTATTATTAAAACTTTTTTCAAATCTTAATCGGGTCTTTTTGGACACCTGTACTGTTCTGAGAGCTGTAATTCACAAACCATTCGGCCTAGAGCCATGAAGTTTTGCATATGATAATTTTGGATAGTTTAAAAATCATTTGAGGACACTAAAAAGATATTTTCAGTTTTTATTAGGACACTAAAAAGATATTTTCTGTTTTTATTAAAACACTCAAAAGACATTATCAGTTTTTATTAGGACACTAAAAAGATATTTTCAGTTTTTATGACAGGCTGCACCAATGGAGCTAGAGAGCTGAAAAATTCAACATTTAATCCTTATTATATCTAGAAAAAACTTAGGTTTTTATTTTTTTTAAAAATCCCTCCCCCCAAATAAGTTTTTAGTAGTAGTGGTGTACTTATTTATGGGCGATACTGAATGCTAACTCCAAGTACGACTCCTCGGCTTCAGTTGGCCAGCCTAGAATGAACTGACGAATTGTTGCTGCCTGGCCTGTTATAGCCAAGAGCTCACCATATCCGGGTTGCTAGCGCTTCACATACAGGTCACTGACACTCTACCTCCTCTTGCTCTGGGCAAGTCCATTTCCACTTTGCCACATTCTCTTTGAACATTTGTTGAATAAGCGATCAGCAATAACCAGTTGACTGCAAATGGTCTCATCTCATCAGAACACATACTCAGTTGATAGATGAGGTACTAGTTCAATAAAAATGAAATCTGTACATCAATGCAAAAGTCATATAATCTGGTTCAGTTTAAAAGAAGGTAAGCAACACCGAGTGATATTATGTTTATAATTCCAAGTTTCCAATACCAGATTGTCCCCAGTAATAGATGCTCATTATATGTATGCTAATATATTCACCAGAAGTTTTGTGGGTTAGAACTATGATTTGGGCTCTCAAGGCAAAATCCGTACACAAAAAAACACGACCGAAAGCAAAACAAAGTCAATTTACTTTAAAATCCAGATTTGAAATCATGTCATGACATTTAGAACATTAATCAAAAGTGTCATGATTGCAAATCTTCTAAAGGATATTTTTTTCAAATCTGCATTACTTCCTGATGTTTTAGATTTTGTTTGGTATGTGTCATAAATGTACATATGTTGCAAATATATATGGGTATATAGGTATGTATAGGTATATAGGTGTTCGCATCTGTGGGGCAACCATCATCCAGTTCAGTCTCCACCCCCTCTCATGTCGCCTCACTCGCCACGTCACCCTCAGCAACATTATTAAAAAGGGCCAGGTATCATCACCCTACAGGCTGAGGAGCGGAAGACAGCCAAATATGGCTCACTGACCGATAGGTACGAGTTTGTACTGGCTGTGGTCGAAACATCTGGCTTGATAGGCCCCAAAGTATTGAAGCTTATTCGCTGAATAGGCGACATAGCTGCTCAACGCCATAACAAACCGCGCAAAACCACCTGGCTCTTCCAGCATGTGTTGATGGCAGTTGTCCATGTCAACACGTTCTCCATAATGACAGCGGCAACAGAGTTGACCGTTAAGATAAACAAAATGACATATTCTGTTTAATATGTATCCACTAATTACAGGAATTTCAAAATTCTGTAACAAAAGACTTTTCAATAGAAATCAATACAAGCACAAACACACAAATAACTTTAAATATCCATTAGCCTTTATTTTAGCAACTCTCACAGACTTTTGGCAAAAAGCAACATGTTGATTAAAATGTATGGAACTTGAAATCTATTAATTGTATCGTAATAATCTTGTGTTATTAATAGAAGATAGATTGTAGAAAATTATCAACTCAAAATTATTTTGGTAGACAGTATAAAACCTGAGATAACCGGGTTTGAAAACTTGTTTACAATCGCAAACTTTTAGTAAAAAACGTAAACACAACCTTAATCTGCTCAGAAATCCTCTGTGAGTAAGCAAAAGTATTTTTCTTATTTTTAATGACTAACTTTACGCTATTTTCTTGCAGTTATACCCAAAATTAAACTTTCAAAGAAGATATTTAATTATTGCAATACATTTTAAAACAGCATGAGAATTGCTACTTTAGTTTGATTAAGAAAATTGGGCTTTTTCTCACTAAAATCCAAAAAATATTTGCATACGTGGACAGGCACTGTAGCTGCTTTTTCTCAATGAATGTTTTAAAACTGTCTTATTAGAAACTGTCAACCAAAACATAGGTTTTGAGTAAGTCTACACCAATGGAATTAGAGGGCTGAAAATTTAAACATTCACTCCTTATTATGTCTATGTCTAAATTCCCGTCCAAATAGGTTTTTAGTGGGGGGGGGGGTTCAATTTACAATGCAAGTGTATGCTAAATTGGTCTCTTAGTTTGTGTCCGACAGTGTTGACGCTTGTTTTTTTTACTGTTCACCACCCAACAAAAGGTGAGAGAAGTGATTTATTCATTAATCACCTGTTTTTCCAATCCTTTAATTGATCACCCCAACACGGCATGCTGCCAAAAGATGTCTTTTTACTAAAACTTCTAAACTCTCATCTTCAGCACTGTCAATGTAGCATGGAATCTCATGATATAGTAATAAGGAATATTTTGAATGAAAAAGGAATTGAAATTTTTACTGTTTGAATTGTGACTATATAAAATATAGATTTGAAAAGAAATTGCCAAAACATACCAAGCTTAAATTTGTTGATCTGGAAAGGTTCCATGGTACACAGTTTGAATACCACTAAAACCCTTCCCCTTGGTCTATTGAGTATGCATGCCTAATTTCTGCTAAATTTGGTTGAGCTGCGCCAATGTTTAAGGAGGAGACACATTGACAAACAGAGCCAGTTGTTTTATATATGTAGATGTCAAAATGACCTTAAAAATTCTCCATTTTTAAAACTAATATCCAATGAAAACACATCATACATGAATCAACTGAGCTGATCAGTATACATCCCACCATATTTTGGAAAGGTAAACCTGAAGAAAGCATTGGCCAAATGATCGTAGTTTCAACAAAAAATACATTCAATAATCTTAACAATTGGAAAGATAATGACTTCTCTCAAAATTATAGACTGTTCAAAGTCTGTCAGACTTTTGATGAATATTCTTCATTATTTCAGACATCAAGGGGTTAGAGAGGTGGTCTTCAGACATTAACTACTTGGGGAACCCTTTTCAATAATTAAGTTCTAGGGAATTCCTTCAAAATCAACTTTCCCCTTTACATATATTTATATTGGATTTTTATCTTGTTTATAGAATTATCCGAATGTTATAAACCCAAATAGAAAAGTAGGAACAAAACTTACTGAGGAAATATTGACATATGAAAGACTGTTAAAAATAAGTATTTGGGATTTAGTTAAGAGTTATAATTGTTAATATGAGTCGAGTAACTGCCCTTGGACTGGTGTGCCAGAAGTGGACTTGTGGAAATTTTTATTTAGTCAGGACGGGAGAAGAGGAACAGTGTTGTATTATGTGTAGTGAGTCATATGGGAGTTTTACAATGGTAGCATGTGTTAAGAACATTATAAACAAGATATGAAGGCATATGTAAAAGCTGTGAAGGAATTGTTTATGTAATGAAGAATTATTAAGTGTATTACGAAAATGTCACTTTGTTTCGCAGAACCTCTGTAAAGGTTCCGTGGAACACAGCTGACTTAAAGGATTAAAAATTGCAATGAATTTGTCATTATTGGTATTGCAATTGGGGAATGTGAATATATTAAATTATACTCAATCTCTATATGTGGTCTTTATTAAATGTTTGGGAAATGAAGATTCACAAACTTGGAAACTTGCTTTCAAAAAAGATCAACATCCTGTTTTTCAGTATATGATTGCATGTGTGGCTATGCAAAGGGAAAATCTTTACAGTAATATAGCTTCTATCCAGTGTGTATTTGTATATGTCTCACCAAATAGGACTTCTGTGAAAAGGAAGAGTCACATAGTTCACAAGGATATGGTTTCTTTCCAGTGTGCGTTAGCATATGTTTTAAGTTTGGCTTCTCCGAAAAGGAAGGTGCACATACTTCACCAGTGTGTGTTTGCATATGTCGTTTTAAGTTTGACTTCACTGAATAGGAAGAGGCACATACATTACAAGAATATGGTTTCTCTCCAGTGTGTGTTCGCATATGTCGTTGTAAGTTTGACTTCTCTGAAAAGGAAGAGGCACATACATCACAAGTATATGGTTTCTCTCCAGTGTGTGTTCTCTTATGCCGACCTAAAGTTGACTTATCTGGAAAGGAAGCACCACATACTTCACAGGAATATGGTTTCTCCCCAGTGTGTGTTTGCATATGTCGGTTCAAATCTGACTTATATGAAAAAGAAAAGCCACACACTTCACAAGAATATGGTTTCTCCCCAGTGTGTGTTCCCATATGTCGGTTAAAACCTGACTTCTGTGAAAAGGTACAGCCACACACTTCACAAGTATATGGTTTCTCATCAGTGTGTGTTCGCATATGTTGGTTCAAACTTGACTCGTATGAAAAAGAAGCACTGCACACTTCACAAGAATAAGGCTTCTCTCCAGTGTGTGTTCGTATATGCAACACTAAATGTGGCTTCTGTGCAAAGGAAGTGCCACACTCTTTACAAGAGTATGGTTTCTCTCCTGTGTGTGTTCGCACATGAAGCACCAAACCTGACTTTTGTGAAAAGGAACAGCCACAGACTTCACAAGAATAAGGTTTCTCACCAGTGTGTGTTTGCATGTGGTACCTAAAGCTTGAATTACTAGAAAAAGAAGAGCCACAAATATCACAAGAATATGGTTTCTCACCAGTGTGTCTTCGCATATGTAGCTTCAAAGTTGTTTTCCGTGAAAAGGAAGAAGCACACATGTCACAAGAATATGGTTTCTCTCCAGTGTGTGTTCGCATATGTGGCACCAAATATGACTTCTGTGAAAATGAAGAGTCACACAGTTCACAAGAATATGGTTTCTCTCTAGTGTGTGTTCGCATATGCGGCACCAAATGTGACTTCTGTGAAAAGGTACAGCCACACACTTCACAAGAGTATGGCTTCTCTCCAGTGTGTGTTAGCATATGTTTTACGTTTGACTTCTGTGAAAAGGAAGAGGCACATACTTCACCAGTGTGTATTTGCATATGTCGTTTTAAGTTTGACTTCACTGAATAGGAAGAGGCACATACTTCACAAGAATACGGTTTCTCTCCAGTGTGTGTTCGCATATGTCGTTGTAAGTTTGACTTCTCTGAAAAGGAAGAGGCACATACTTCACAAGTATATGGTTTCTCACCAGTGTGTGTTCGCTTATGCCGACCCAAAGTTGACTTATCTGGAAAGGAAGAACTACATACTTCACAGGAATATGGTTTCTCTCCGGTGTGTGTTTGCATATGTCGGTTCAAATCTGACTTATATGAAAAAGAAAAGCCACACACTTCACAAGAATATGGTTTCTCCCCCGTGTGTGTTCCCATATGTCGGTTAAAACCTGATTTCTGTGAAAAGGTACAGCCACACACTTCACAAGTATATGGTTTCTCATCAGTGTGTGTTCGCATATGTTGGTTCAAACTTGACTCATATGAAAAAGAAGCGCTGCACTCTTCACAAGAATAAGGCTTCTCGCCAGTGTGTGTTAGTATATGCCTCACCAAGCCTGACTTTTGTGAAAAAGAAGAGCCACACACTTCACAAGAATATGGTTTCTCTCCAGCATGTGTTTTTATATGTCTGTTCATTTTTTACTTTTCTGAAAAGGAAGAGTCACACACTACAAAAGAATATGGTTTCTCTCCTGTGTATGCATAGATCAATTCAAGTTAGAGTTAATTAAAAAGGAACAGCTGCAATAACAAGAATATCATTTCTCTCATGTGGATATGTTAGTGTCTTTTTTAAATTGAACTATTAGGCAAGTTTCAAAACAATATTCTTTCTGAGTATTTTTCCGCATTTTCTGTTTCATCAACAAAATGTTGATCCATTCAAATTCACCAAATTATCAATGTTCATAAAATATTCCTTAATTATTCACCAAATTGTTTTTGAGCTGAAAAATCTGTAAAGAAAATGAAAAATAAAAAATTAAATTTAAAACATATATTCAAGAAATTAAGTATATTTACTAAATTAAGTACATTATGTAAATGCACATTATATTCAATAGGCTCAAATGCATCTGATATTTTATACAAAAATCTAATATAAATATTAATTTCTAACAGTATATATAAACCGATTTCATAAAATTTCCCTATTTACTCATTGATTAATAAAACAAATCAGAGGAAATATTTTTTCAAGTAAAGACCCTGTTTATTTAATTTTATGAACTCTTATGAAAAGGTCTCTTGGAATCAAAAGATTCTAATATTTTTAAATCAATCAGCCATGGATTCATTTATGCCCTGAATAATAAAATTTAAAGCTGAAAAATCTTTTTTAAATTTTTTTTTTATTGATGCCTCTTGGAAAGCGTGAAATGTTATAAAATAATAATATTGTTTTACCAATCTAGAAATGTAAGAATAAACCAAAATAGTATTTTTTTGTATATTTAGAAGAATCTTTCAAGTGTTTTTGTTAATTACTTAATAATTAATAATTAATCAATCAGCATATATGGTGGCCTCTTATTATACAATTGGGTCACTCCATATCAAATCACCTAATGGTTCCATGGGCACCATCTGGGATTTTTATGAAATGTCAGTAGGTGATACCTTTTCTAGGGAAAATTCCAGCATGATTGAACCACCGGATCAGAAGTTATGACAAATTGAAATTTGCTTAAATTTACATGTCGTGAGCCGCAAGGGCTCACGACATGTAAATTTAAGGTGTTAAAATAAAAAATTAAAATTCTACTGGATTATATTCAGTTGATGCATTTCCTTGTACAAAAGATTGAAACAGATTTTAAAAGCATTAAATATTTTTCTGATGATCAAAACATAGGACCATTACAGTAAAAGCCCAAAGATTTATGTGTTTTATGAATGCATGAAAAGTAACGTAGTCAGTTGGAAAAATGGTTAAAATTTTGCTGAATTGTAGTTCAATCTATCCTCTTTCATTCGTAAAATTTTAAAAGATTCTACACATATCTAACTTGGCTAAACTGCCACACATTTCAGAGAATTGTTTTCAGAAGAATTCCAACCGAGTATATGAGTATCAATAAATTCAAGCATTGTAATCCTTGAAATCTCACCAGGTGACACCTTTTCTAGAGACAAATCAACTCAGAAAATGTCAGCTTGATTGAACAAAAGATTCAGAAATTGAAATCTGCTTGATGAAAAATAGTTTCATGATTGCTCAATTGAACTACCAAAATTTCCTTTTTTTTTGCTTGAAAAAAACATTTTTGACAATAGGTGTGCTAATGTCCATAATGTTAAATACAGAAGAGTCACTCCATGTCAAATCAACAAATCTTTAGGGCAAAAATACCATGACCATCACAGATTTTGTTCAAATTTGGCACAATTATAGATTTTTATCAGACAAATTGAGTGGCAAGAAATGTGAGACAAGTTCCATTCATGCCTGTCTCACATTTCTAGCTCAAA
Organism: Architeuthis dux; assembly: GCA_006491835.1. NCBI lineage: Eukaryota > Metazoa > Mollusca > Cephalopoda > Oegopsida > Architeuthidae > Architeuthis > Architeuthis dux. The sequence continues at coordinate 20,796 of VCCN01003932.1, forward strand.
GGATGCCGGGGATACTGACCTCTGAACTTTGTCAAAAATGTGAATTTTTTAAGGTAATGTTGAAAATCAATATCTCGGTTGTTTTACACCTAGAAAGCTCATTTATATACCATTTTTAAATACTCAAGTAGATCTAAAAATGTTATTGTATGCAAATTTACCTCAGAGGTCAAATAAAAAAGTTGACCTCGAACTTGACCGTTGAGTGTTTATTGGTCATTGAACATGTTGACCAATTTTTTTCTAAATTTGACAAATAATCGGTCTGACCTTTGGCATAATATGTACAAAGTTTCATAGTGGAGAATAAATGGGAAGTTGTGCTACAAGGATTTTAATGAACAAATCAACTGAATTAAATTTATATGTGGCGAATTGTGTGCGTAACAGTGAGACAGCTGTCATTTCAACAGAAAGAAGTATGTGTGTGTTTTTTGTAGTAGCCACTTGGTAAGTGGTTGACAGAAGCAGCCAACAGCCGTTTCTCCAAGTGGCTAGGTGTAAAACAACTGAGATATTGATTTTCAAACTTTATCATTACCTTCAAAGATTTACATTTTTGGCAAAGTTCAGAGGTCAGTATCTCCGGGACCCTTTGAGCTAGAAATATGAGACAGGTGCCATTCAATTTGTCTCATAAAAATCTATAATTGTGCCAAATTTGAACAAATCCATGATGGTCATGGTTTAACCTCTTGTTGATTTGACATGGAATGACACAGAAAGAAAATGAAAAGATTAAGTTGCATCGACTAGAAACTAAATTGGTGGTGGAAGTTTGGAGTCCAATTTTAACAGCAATTTGATCTTGGAGAATCAAAGCATTTCAACCACTCTACTGAACGGTCAGTCTTTATATTACTTTACATGGCTTTACATTTACTGATCAGCCAAAAATGAGGCTAATGCTGTCAAAAGTTTGAAATAAGAAAAAAATTAACAATAATATAGGGCATGGCATTTTGGTGCTTTTTCGGTAGTCCCCAATATTGAAATTTTCATAATCAGTGGAAATTTATGGTGACAGGTCAATTGCATCCTGGTCATTTGCATCCCACTAAATTGCATCCTGGTCCC
>VCCN01003932.1:31852-43980 GCA_006491835.1 Architeuthis dux
ACTGTCTTAGCCTAAGAGGAAAGGGAGCGGATTTAACAGGGGCTCTAGCTGTTGCTGTTAAATTTCACCAGCAGCTAGCTAAGAGGAAAGGGAGCAAATTTAACATTATGAAAATAAATCCTAAACAGATTTGGTCTGATTTCTCATGTCATTCCAAGCATGTGAAAACGTAGTGTGTGCATAAAAGTCTGGTGTGTAATGAAATACTGGACAAATCATGTCCCGTATTGATTCAGTAAGGGACAGCACATTTTACTTTACAATATGGGACGATCCTGTATTATACAGGATGGGTGGTAACTCTAGGCTGGTATCGCTGACAGAGACTATATTCAGTATTTCAAAAGGTGCTAAAAATTGCTCTTCGTTTGAAGGTGCTTGAAATTACTTCGGAGACATGGTGACATGACGTCAAAATCCATGAACCGCAAGGGCCTGGGAACCCTCTCAAAGAAGTGATGGAGAGGCTTTCCCTTTGTGGTGCATCTACTGCGGAGGAGTTAAATTAAGCAATTCTATACATTTTATTGTTTTCCCTTCTTCAATCCAGAGACTGATGCTCATGAACAAAGGTAAAGAGGTGGCGGGTGCATGTTCTACCCTGGACATCCATATAAAAAAAGGACTAGTACTTGAGCATGAAGGAGCCAGGGTGCATAGGCATCTGCTTAGCAAACAGGGAATTTGCTCCCCCTTGGATCAGGCCTTCATACCATGGGTGAAGGGCTTTGAAAGTTGGAACCTTATAGTCAATAAAAGAATACTAGTGCAGTACAATTATTTTATGTAACCCCAACTTGATGTTCCCATATAAAAAGACTGTATTATTATTTGTTGGTGCTCACTCCATTGTGTCAACCCTGAGTAAGGTTATGCTTCTCCGTCAATGGTCAAGTGCACCATCTGACACCTGTATCATACGGTGGGTCATATTTACTTACACTACAAATGGCGATGAGTGTAACACCTTCTCCATGGGTGGAATGCCTATCATGTTGTCACTAAGATATATTTCGAATATACCTTAAAATCATTTACATCTGTTGATAGCACTACATATTCCAGTAATCTATTCCAATGTCCCACCACTCTATTGCTAAAAAAGAATTTTCTGATATTTAATCTAATTCTATTTGCTTCTACTGTATATATGTGGCCTCTCAGTCCTTTGTACTCCCCTTCTAGTAAAAAATACATCAGGGTTTAGTACTTCTAAACCATACATAATCTTAACTATTTCTATTAAGTCTTCCTGATCCCTCCTATTTTCTAACGATGTTAATCCTAACACTTTTAACCTATCCTCATAACTCATACTTTTTAGTTCCAGAACTAACTTAGTTGCTCGTCTCAGGATTTTTTCTAAATGATTTTTATCTCTCTCCAAGTATGATGACCAGGCCTGTGCTCAGTACTCAAGGTGTGGATCGACATAAGTCTTATATAGTATAAGGAATGAGTCCTTGTCTATATATGAAAAGGTATGCTTAATCAATCCTAGCACTTTGTTTGCCTTAGCAGCACTGGCAATATATTTGGAGAATGATAGTTTATCAGTTACTATGATAGCAAGATCCTTTTCATCATTTATAATATCTAGTATATTTCCGTTCATACAGTAATTGTAACATAGATTTCTATTTCCTATTTATAACACCTTACATTTATCTTCATTAAAAGCTAATAACCATTCTCTTGACCATAGCATTAATTTCTCTAAGTCCTCCTGTACTCTTACTTGGTTAACTGGTGACAAGACTGAGTGGTACAGTTTGGTATCATCTGCAAAAACTTTACATTTTATAGATATTGCATCTGGTAGATCATTAATAAATATTAAAAATAGTACTGGTCCAAGCACTGACCCCTGTGACACACCACTATTTATACAACTCCAATCAGTTGCAGTTTAATCAGCCAAATATTTGAGGGTAACCAACATCACAAATAAATCTGACATAAAGAGTCCAATTTTTGTAATCTAAAGTATTGTCTACTTTTAAAAATAGCACCATCATGAACATTGACAGGACATGTAAATTCTTTCTCATGAAATGTTAACATATACCCTGTAGTAATGCTGCTTTCACAAGCAAACATATACCTCTTTGGTGACTGGAGAATTGGACCATATTCTTACTTGAATCAGGAATATTGTTGCGAATGAATTTTTTGAAGTATGGCAGGAAGAAGATTCCTGATTAGAAAAGGATAGACAAGTAAACTGACAATAGGGGGGGGAGGGGGGGCTCAATGAGAGAGCAACAAACATAAAAGAAGGTTCCCCAGATACTTGTAAAATGAAGCCAAAAGTATAAATCCATATATAGTGACCATCATCAATTGGTGGTGAGAAGTTTATGCAAAATGGATTTCTATTGTTTATAAATATTAGAAAAACAAGTCTGGTTAGTCACTCAATAGAAACCATCACATGACCAACGTCTTTTGGCAGCATGCCATGTTGGGTGATCAATTAAAAAATTGGGAAAAGAGGTGATCAAGGAATAAGTTACTTCTACTACTTGCCTTTTGTTGGGCAGTGATCACAAAAGAAATCTGAATTTTCAAAAAACAAGAATGAATGCTGCCAGACACAGACAAGGGATCAATTTAGCATAAACTTAGATTGCAAACTGAACGCCCCCCTCCCCCCGACTAAAAACCTATTTAGGGGGGGATTTTGAAAAACGTTTTTTTTCTAGACATAATAAGGAGTAAATGTTTAAATTTTCAGCTCTCTAGCTCCATTGGTGTGGCCTGTAAACGTGATACATACATAGACAGCCTGCCAGCCAGACTAGCTTAAAAACTGAAGAAACCTATGTTGACAGTTTTGGTGGACAGTTTCTAATATTACAACATTATAATTTCAAAGCACACCTTCACTGAATACTTGATCACTCATCAAACCCTGGGCATATACAAAAAAGAAATATAATAATAATATTAATTTATTAGACTTGCAATTTGTGGTTTTGTTGTGTTTCGCTTCATTTTTCTTAGTAAAGAAACAAAATGAAAACAAGTCTGGTTAGTCACTCTTTTGGTAGCATGCCATGTTGGGGGTGATCAATTAAGAAATTGGAGAAGGGGTGATCAATGAATTTGCCTTTTGTTACACTAAAAAGTCTGAATTTTCAAAAAAACAAGCGTGACCACTGCTGGATACAAACTAAGGGACTAATTTAGCATACACTTACATTGTAAATTGAACCCCCTTGGGTGGGGGTTCATAAACAAAAAAATGTTATTTTCTAGACATAAGAAGTATGTGTGACACATATGTAATGTAACCAACCAGAATCCCTTGAAAACTGAAGAAACCTATGTTGACAGTTTTGGTTGACATTTCAAATGAATAATAATATAGTAGACTTTGATTTCATTTCGCTTCGTTTTTAAAAAATATAAAACATAGCAAACAAAGTGAAAATATAAATGCCAAAACAAAACAAAACCTGAAATTATTCATTATTTTTCAGCAAAAAGAATATAAAATAAACTAGCATTTCAATGTCTATCAGCAAGTTGCAATATATGTATTTAAAAAAACAAGTGGGTACAAACTAGAGATCAATTTAGCATAAACTTACATGGAACCCACCCCACTGAAAACCTATTTAGGGGGATTTTAAAAAAAACATTTTTTCTAGACATAATGAGTAAACGTTGAAATTTTCAGCCCTCTAGCTCCATTGGTGTGGCCTGAATGTGTGATACCTACATAGCCAGCCAGCCAGCCAGCCAGCAGAAACCTATTTTAACAGTTTTGGTTGACAGTTTCTAATAAAATCCAATTATATATAAATCTGAAATGTCTATCAGCATTAATTGCATTAAACTGTGAGCTCCATTTTAATACAACTGTACTTACACATTCTATGACTGTTAACAAGAATTAGCATGAAACAACAGCTAACATTTAAAAAAGATTTTGACAGAATTACAATAAGTTAAATTTCCGACCAAAAGTAATGTTTTGTTTATTTTTACTCTTTTTTTGCTTCGTATCAGTAATTTTCAAATCAAAATTTTTCAATATATCTGTTAATGTTTCCATTTTATATGGACCATAATAAGGCACCAGTGCAACATTTGAAAGATTTGTTTTATCATTAAGGTATGAGAAAAAAACAGAACAAAAGAGATTTGAACATTATTTTTCAAATCAAGACAACTCAAATTTTTCTTTTGAATCTTTTATTTGATATAAAATATAGAAAAGAACGGTTTAAAATGTACCAAGGTATATCATATTTCCAAAACTTCTTTGGAAGAAGAGTAATCAGCAATATAGCTTTTTCATTTTATAGTGGTAGATCATTCAGACCAATGAATGTTTAATTTTAGGAATCAACTGATTTTATATTTTGGCTGGTGGCTGGGGATACTGTATTTTCCAAGGGGGTGGGGAAAAACACTGACACAGTTTGATACAATAAGTCAAATCGTAAGTCAAAGTTGCAGCACTGGAACGACACCTCCTCGCTTATCACCTGTAAGCTATCACAAAATCCGAGACACTACCAACATTTAACTCCAGCGTGGCTTCAGTTGGAAAGCCTAGGACCCACTGACGAATTGTCGCCACCTGGACTTTTATAGTCAAAAGCTTGCCACATCCAGGTTGCTAGCGGCCCACATATGGGTCACTGATGCTCCACCTCGTCTATATCTGTCGGCGACTTGTTCATTCGACTTTTGCTTCCTGGACCTTCCAGCAGGCCACGTGTGGTGTTTTTCCTCTGGGCAAGTTCATTTCCACTTCTTTGCCACAGATACTGAGGGGGGTCCATGGACCAGCATGCCTTGGACACAAGTTAGGGGCTGATCACCCCCAGCTGGGTCGCCTGGGTGAGGGTGTCTAATGATCAAAGACCCGAAACATCCTATGACCCCAGGTTCATCACTGAAGATGTATCCAAGTAGCACATCACTTCTGGCCTAACCACTGACCTCCAGGAAAAAACTGAATGGTGATGGCTGGAGAGACAGCTAACAGTGCGGAGAAAGGGCAACCGGGGCAGCACCGCAAGAGGTTTGAAAATCCATCAGAAAGGTGGACTGCTTGAGGAAGGAGCAAATGGGGCAATGCGCAAGAACAGTAGCAGCATTACAGCTTCTGTGGAGCTGACTACATAACCTGGTCTGATGGATGTTGACCCCGGAGTCACCCCACTGTAGGAATGTGCAGAACCTTGAAAGATCACCTGGACAACTCTGGAGAGCCAAATCATTGAGCATCAAGTTCCTCATCCAATCAGTTTATGATGTCCTCCAAAGCACGGCCAACCTGCATATCTGAGGCAGGGCAGACACTCCTGCATGCCAACTGTGCTGGAAGGAGTGAATATCCTCAGTTGCTGCCTATGGGAGTTTGGGGAAGGGTACACCTGACATCATGACCAAGTCCTACAGTCTTTGGCGGACAGTCAGTACAGCAATTCAAAAGAGCAAGAATCAACACGCACCCCAAACAGTCCATCACCTTTGTTAGAGCTGGAGAAAAAGCACATCAGCCAAGCTCCTCAGGAGGGCTTCTAACCACCGCTTGTGACTGGCAGCTCCAAGTTGACCTAGGAAAGTACTTCAGAACTGAAATTAAATTTTAAACTACACAAAGATAAACCAAAAATATTTAAGATTCCCAATGTATTTTGTCCACCTGAGAACAAGCACATCTATGTAATGAATAATTTTGAAAACAGTACAGAAGAGATGTATCTTATTAATACAAAATGTAACAAGCCTGAAAATCAGACCATAGATGCACGACTTCTCTCTTAAATCAGCAAATTTACTTTCGGTATGTCAGCCCATCAGTCAGTGATGGAAATCGGTACTAGAGATGCTTGTGCATCTAAAAAAGAAAAAGGATTAAACTACTTATATGGCAGTTGGAAATAAACATTTTTTAAAATTCAGTTTGCCTTAAATTCATTGAATATTTTTTAAGCAATTTATATTTTCCGCACGTTTTTGAGGACCCAAATTTGATCCATTTTTATGGTATTTACCGGTTGTGAACTAAAGTGTCACATGCTATTGTTTATCTTTCCACAGAGTTTACTGTCTTTTTTACACAAAATAAATAAATACGTAGTTAGAGGGCAAAAGTGAAAACAATCTGCAACACATAGATTAGTCAACATAAGTCATTATGTTGAAGCATTGTTAACCATTACTGATTTTTCACTAGAATTTTCTCTCATCTCAATGGTGAAACACAACTAAAATTAAGATGAAAGAAAATGTTAGTCTAAAATTAGTAATGGTTAATTATGTTGAGATGATAAATTAATTCTTGTCCTATTCCAAGTATAAAATATTTTCATTTTGTTTACTATAAATACTGATTTTTAAGACAAAAAATTCAAAAAGTTTTAAAGAATAAGCAACCATAGCCAATACATTGAGTTTTTTAAAAAAGACTAACATATTTTAAAAGAATATAATTCTTTTTTTTGCAAGTGTATTCTCACACTTTATAAGAATATAATATTCTCTTTAGTATTTCAATGTTTGCTTTTTTAATGGGAACACTTTGAAATAGAAAATGGATGCTCTCTAACATGTTTGCAAGTGATCTTTGCAAATGCCAATCAAAACTTCACAAGAAAATGATTTATCTCCAGTGTGTATTTCTAAAATGCTGATCCACACACTTCAGAAGTATATGGTGACTTACCAGTTTGCATATGTTTTTTTAAATTTTGAACAGTGTGAAAATTCTTACTAACACACTTTACATTCGTCTCCAGTGTGTATTGGTATATATCTCTTTAAAGCTTAATTCCTTGAAAATGCGAAATCAAAACTTTACAAGAATATGGTTTGTCTCCTCTGTGTGTTCGCATGTGTCTCTTTAAATATGTATTCTCTGAAAATACTAACCCATGCACTTTGCATATATATGGTTCCTATGCAGTGTGTTTTCAATTGTGAATGCTATGAAAATGCTCAACCTTTTGAGAATATGGTTTTTCTCCTGTGTGTGTTTGCAAATCTGAAGGCCATAAGAATGCTGATCAACACACCTCACAAGAATAGGGTTTCTCTCTAGTGTGTGAGCATGTGTGTTTTTAAATTTATATTCTGTGAAAATGCTGAGCCACACATTTCACAGGAATATGGTTTCTCCCCAGAGTGTGTTCGCATGTGTGTTTTTAAACCTGAATTCTGTGAAAATGCCAATCCACACACCTCACAAGAATATGGTTTTTCTCCGGTGTGTGTGCGCATGTGTCTTTTTAAAGCAGAGTTTATTGAAAATGCTGATCCACACACTTTACAAGAATATGGTTGCTCTCCTGTGTGTATTCGCATGTGTGTTTTTAAAGTTGAATATATGGAAAATGATGATCCACACATATCACAAGAATATGGTTTCTCTCCAGTGTGTATTCTCATGTGTTTTTTTAAATGAGAATGTTGTGAAAATACTGATCCACACATTTCACAGGAATATGGTTTCTCCCCTGTATGTTTTCGCATGTGTATCTTTAATGATGTATCCCCTGCAAATGTGGCCCCACACACTCTGCATGTATATGGTCTCTCTCCAGTGTGTGTTCGCATGTGATATTTTAAACATGAATTCTGTGAAAATGCTAATCCACACACCTCACAAGAATATGATTTCTCTCCAGTGTGTGTTTGCATGTGTTTCTTTAAAGATGAATCTCGTGAAAATGTTGATCTACACACTTCGCAAGTATATGGTTTCTCTCCAGTGTGTGTGAGCATGTGTGTTTTTAAATTTATATTCCGTGAAAATGATGATCCGCACACTTCACAAAGATATGGTTTCTCTCCAGAGTGTGTGAGCATATGTGCTTTTAAATTTATATTCTGTGAAAATGCTGATCTACACATTTCACAAGAATATGGTTTCTCCCCAGAGTGTGTTCTCATGTGTACCTTTAAAGCTGAATTATCTGAAAATGATGATCCACACACCTCACAAGAATATGGTTTCTGTCCAGTGTGTGTTCGCATGTGTCTCTTTAAATCTGAATTCTGTGAGAATGCTGATTCACACACCTCACAAGAATATGGTTTTTCCCCAGAGTGTGTTCGCATGTGTATTTTTAAAGCTGAATTAATTGAAAATACTGATCCACACACCTCACAAGAATATGGTTTCTCTCCTGTATGTTTTTGTATGTGTATCTTTAAAGATATATCTGCTGAAAATGCTGACCCACACACTTTGCATGTATATGGTCTCTCTCCAGTATGTGTTCGCATGTGATATTTTAAATGTGAATCTCGTGAAAATGCTGATCCACACACCTCACAAGAATATGGTTTCTTTCCTGTGTGTATTCGCATGTGTCTCTTTAAATCTGAATTTCCTGAAAATGCAGATCTACATACCTCACATGAATATGGTTTCTCTCCAGTGTGTGTTCGCACATGTCTTTTTAAACTTGACTTTTGTGAAAATATTGAGTCACATACCTCACACGTGTAAGATTTATCTATAATGTGTGTCATAGACATTTTTAAATTTTGAATCTTCTGAAACTGTCAGTCATACACTTTGCAATGTTAATGTTACTCTCTACTGTAGGATTGCATCAGTGTTCTTTTTTAAAATTGAATTCTGTAAAAATGGAGATCCATGCATCTCACAAGAATATGTATTTGCATATGTGTCTTTAAGAAAAGAAACTCCACAAAGTCAAAACTGCATGCGAATTTACATTATCTTCAGTGTGTTTTTGTAAATATTCTTATGCAAATCAACACATTCCATAAAAATATGGTTTCTTTCCTGATTCTTGTATTCAAACAATATTGATGTATGGTCATTTGAGAAGTTCATTTGTTTTCCCCTGCAATTGATATCTGTGAATGAAAAAGAAGTATTATTAATGTAAATAGTAGATCTATGTATTTGCAATTATAATAACTCAGTTTGTATTTCAATAAAGTGCAACATATCACATACTTCATGTTCAGTCATGAAGTAGAGTTTATATACCACTGTTCTTCAAACAAGCATGATTAAATCAAACATGATAAGTTTGTATTTCAATGACCTGCAACATATCACATACTTCATGTTCAGTCATTTCTCCTGCAGATTTGTCTTATGTGGAAATGTCAGTGAAACAGTATCATGAATGATTAATGAAAAAAAAGACACCAGAATTAAACAGTTTTAAAGAAGTTCTGCTTATATTGTTTTTGGTAATTTCATTCAATGCACCATGTTCTTTATCAAAGTGAACATTTTAAAACCATGAAGTTAAAAATATTCCATAAATTTGTAGAATGGATTATGATTCAAAGAAAAAAATTGCTAAATTGTGTTTTTTTTAATAATATACAACAGAAAAGTAATTTTCCACTGTAGCAATTTTAAACGATCAACACTGGTCAAAGAGAGAAGGGATGGTTATCTTTAAACTAGAACCAGGATGACATGTAAGACAGTTTTATTAAGAAAAAGCTGATGAGAACTGATGATGTTTCCCTACTTCACAGTAAGGATGTCAAAAGAACATACTGTATTTACTCGAGTATAATATGATCTTGACTATAATGCGACCCCTACTTTTTGTAGCTAAAAATCAGTAATCTATATATATTATCATTTTTTTATGCTAGTGTATAATATAATGCAACCCACCCAATTTTGACCCTGATATTTTATATTAAATTTATCGCATTGTACACAAGTAAATGCAGTAATTACTTTTTTCATGCACATTATGCTTAGTTTGAACTGACAAGTGATATATCAATTTCTAGTGGTCTAAACTTGAAACCTGTATCAAGGTTTAACAAATAATAAAGTTAACTTTCGTTTAGTTTGAACACACAAGTGATATGTGCCCTGGTTGGGGTCTACACTTGAAAAAAGTTAACTTTCATTATGCTTAGTTTGAAAATGCATGTACTATGTCCCTTTCTAGTGGTTTACAATTGAAATCATTATGCTAAGTTTGAATAGACTTGTGATATGTCCCTTGCTAATGGTCTAGACTTAAAACCTCTATCAAGGTTTGAGAAAAAGAAAGTTTCATTATGCTTAGTCTGAGCATACAAGACACATGTCACTTGAAATCTGCATGAAACCTTGAGAAAAAGAAATCTCTGTTGCATTATAGCTGGGGGGAATATATATCATATTTACTTATATTTTTTATATATAAGGATGAAATTAACTTGCAAATACTAAGTTTTTAAAAAATATTTGTAATCATTTGAAATAGTCACTTATATTTGCTTTCGCATTGTTGTTTTAGGTACTTCTTTAATCTGGTGGTTCGCCTTGGAATGTTACTTATGTCACAGAAATATGCATACTACTAATGCCAAAAACGAGTACATGAATTCTCTCTGTATCTTTTTATATATTTTAAACAATGTTTTAAAAACACATTTGAAAAGAAACAATTTTTTCGTACATAGGTTAATTAAATTCTCCTTGTTTATATATTTCATTTTTTTGAAAAAAATCATTAAAACTAAAAAGATATGAATGTCTTAAACCCCTTTGCACCACCCAGCTTTAATAAATTTGCAATAATCATTATTTTTTGATAACTAAAAAAAAAGCCCAGTCAAATCTTTTATCTTTAGAACAGAACTTTTTTCTTTCTCATAACTAAACTATATTTTCTTTGAAGGAAATAAATAGTGTCAACATTTTTTGCTTCATAATAAATTATCAACGTGTTTAACAGACATCAAGATCCCTTTCATACTGTGGAACTCCCTTCAGACAAAACAGTAAACTCTATTTTAATGTTTAAAAACAACCCATCAAAGGAAACTAGCTTAGCACACAAATATAAACATTTCTAAAATACTCACACCTTAAATGCCAACCCCTATTACATCTATTCCTAGATGTATCTTTATGATATCTTTATATGCTAACACAATGATTGCATTCAGCTATAATAGCTTTTAATGTGAGAGACACTCATTGAGATAACACCGGTTCAGCGCCGCAGTGAATAATTTCTTTGCAATAATTATATAAAAGAGACTCAAACATTTTATGTTAAGATTCAGTTTAGCAAACCATTGATATTTTTGTAGGAAAATCTATTTTTACTAATTAGTTTGACAGAATTTGACCTTCTGAAGGCCATTTTCATGAAACGACAAACAGGAAAATGTTAAGATTTCAACATTAAAAAAATATTCTTACCTGGATTATCTTTAAATATTTAAAAATGTTTCAGATGCAAAGATTATTATTCAGGATTCATAAAACAAACGGCAATTTTCATGAAAAAAAAAAATTTCGCGTGATGGCGAAGGCTTAGGAAATCACAAAACGGTGTCCACCATGATTTCGTCCCTTGAGTTAAAATATCCACAGTTTACAACATTTGATTAGCATTTTGTTGATAAAAGGAGAGGAAAGATTAAAATGAAACCAGGAACATAATTCTTGGAAAATGTTAAAAATAGAACTTTTAAAATCTGTTTGAAAATCATGAAGCTCCTAACGTCCATAATTTTAAAATACGGAAGATAAAAAAAACAAAGCAACAAAAAAGATCCCAAAATGAAAGCATGCATGTGCACAGGGGGTGGGGTGCTTGAACCCCTGCCCCTTCATTCTTCTTATCAAAAGTTCCCTTTTAGTCAAAATTCAAAAATATATTTTAATAGAAGATACGACTAAAATACGTATTAAGTTTTTTAAGGGGAAGCGAGTAAATTTGCTCTAAAGTGGGGGATCGATTCACAATGTACGTATAATGCAAAACTGGGCCCTGATTTTAAGTCCGTCTTCGCGACGGTGACCGGTCAGAAGGCATCAGTCCATCAGGCATAATGCAAGCACTGTAGTATGGATTACTGCAAGTTACAATGTTGATGGTCAAAAGCCATCAGTCGAGAATGTCAACTCTGTTGTCTTTATATCGAAAGTAGTAAATAATCCACCCCCATCTAAGCAAAGATGACCTAATATCTTAATGTATACAAATAAATAAGTAATATTCTTAATTGGCCATTTAAAAAAAATAATTTAGCCGATTTCATTTTATCATTCATGATGTTGTAACAGCCTACTTGCTTCTTAATGGCTACACGTATCGAAATACGACACTAAGGACACTTCTATTTTCGGCTGACGTCACGACTGGCTG
>VCCN01003932.1:58305-70636 GCA_006491835.1 Architeuthis dux
AAATATTCTTGCTATCATTAAACTCCTTATTAAATTTTACTGTTTACACCAGAAAAGAATAATGTGATGATATACATATATATATATATATATGGCTGGGCTCCATAGGCTAATCCTATATTTCATATTATCCTTTGTAGTTAAATTTAATAAAATACAGTTTTATATGTTCAAGTTTTCTGCTTTTATTATTTCGTAATAAGTTAGCAGCAGCAGCCCCAATAGGCGTTCCTACTGAAGTTATCTCCCTTTCAAAATTTTGACGAACCTATTTTCAAAAAATTACCGAGTATTTGTTTTATGCTTTCATTTTCTAAAATATATTTTCTCTGCAGTAAATAAATAATGTCACAACATTTTTTGCTTCATAATAAATTATCAACGTGGTTCACAGTCACAATGACATCAAGATCCCTTTCTTCAACTGGAACTCCCTTTCAGACAAAACAATAAACTCTGTTTCTGTTAACATGTTTAAAAACAAACAACTACCCATCAAAAGAAACTAGCTTACCACACAAGTATACACATTTCTAAAATACCCACACCTTAAATGCCAACCCCTATTACATCTGTTAGATGTATTTTCAGTTGGTGCTTGTGACTCGTTTGGGACTCAAATTTCGCCCAAAATGTCACAATTTTTGGCTGACACCGGTGAGCTCACTACTACGTCATGCTGAATTGTTTTGTGAACATTTGTTTTTCAAAACGAAGTATAATTTTAAAAAATTCCTCTCGGCAAGAGTGGCAAACGCATGGAACAGCCTAAGTGAAAAGATGGTCACATCCGAGAATATCAATATTTTTGAAAATAATCTTTATTCTGATATCGGACATACCAAATTTACATATCATTTTTCTTATTAGTTTAAACCCAGCCCAAATACACTGAAGCTGGCTTAATGACGCAATTAACTGCTGTCAAAAAAAAACTTATTTTAAGTACATTCAAGTTTGAAGTATTTGTTGAGAGGGAAACCAAGTAAGAAGCGCCGGACAAATTATCATTAGATTATTTTATTGTTTTCAATGTTTTGTTTTAAACTGTGTGTATTTACTAAAAAAGAAAAACCCTTTTTTCAAATCAATGTATGTCATTTTATAAAATTATACTTCGTTATGTAAAAAAATGTTCACAAAACAAGTCAGAAGCGCCCAAATTGTTTTGTTTTGATATTCCACGTGTTTTATATTCAAATTATTCAGCATGACGTTGTAACTGACGTCACCGGTGTCCGCCAAAACTGTGACCTTTTGGAATGGGCGAAATTTGGATCCCAAACGAGTCACAAGCACCAAATTGTCTTTATATGATAACACAATGATTGCATTCAGCTATAATAGCTTTTAATGTGAAGGACAATCATTGAGATAACACCGGTTCAGCGCCGCAGTGAATAATTTCTTTGCAATAATTATATAAAGGAGACTCAAAAGTTTTATAAAAAGAGAGAAACAAATTCAGACGATCGTTAAGATTCAGTTCAGCAAACCACTGATATTTTTGTATTAAAATCTATTTTTACTAAGTAGTTCGACCGAATTTGACCTTCATTAGAAGGAATGAAGGTCAATTTTTTTGAAACGACAAAAGGAAAATATTAAGATTACAAAATTAAAAAAAAAAATTCTTACGTGGATTATCTTCAGATGATGATTATTAAGGATTCCTGATACGAACGTCAAATTATCTTAGAAAAAATATTTCGTCTGATGGCAAGAACAAAGGAAATCACAAAACGGTGTTCAACCTAATTTCGTCCCTTAAGTTAAAATATCCACAGTTTACAACATTTTATTTGCATTTTGTTGATGTAATGAGAGGAAATATGGAAAAATATCAATTTTTAAAAAATGAAATCAGGAACATAATTCTAGGAAGGTATTAAAAATAAAACTTTTAAAATCTGTTTTGAAATCATTAGGCAGTTAATATGAATGATATAGAGTCACACAATTATGAACAGTAATGGTTTAATATTTATTTGAATGAATCGACTGACTTTGGTCAATATAATTCTTTGAAATATTTGTCGGGGCTCTTTCATTAGTCCCCACCAAAAACTAATGTCTATAATTTTAAAGTGCGGGTACCAAACTAAAAAATATGCCAATCAAATTAAAAAATTTGCCAAGCAAATTAAAAAATATGCCAAGCAAATTAAAAAGATAAACAAACTGAATCGATAAAATGACTAAGTTACACATACAACAGAGGGGTCCAAAGATTTAAGACAAAAAAGCTATTTCCCTTGAATACACGGACATAGGCAAAAGTAATCTATTATTTAAAAATTGTTTTTCGATCGCGCAAAACAAGGTTATAAAACAATAAAAAAGAGAAAGATTAAAGTGCATTTCAAGTAAAAAAAACTTCATATGGCTCATCACAAATAAATTTCCTTTTATTTAAGCCTCCAGTTGCTTTAATCTGGCATTGCCCTTGTCCTTTAGCCATCCTTTTTTTCATCTGCAATGTTAGCTCTACCTCAGAATCTCTCGGGACCCCCTTTTCCCTCCAGGCATTGGTGCGATGCACTGGCTGCACCCCCTCCCTACTCAGACAAAGCACAATTAAACAATTTTTAAAAAATATCTAGATAAAGAAATTTCATAAATAAAGACCCAAATAATCAAATTAATCTTAAAAACAAAAAATTATTCTTTTGTTTTTCATTGTCTTTTTAAAATGTCTTCTGTTGGTTCCTCCACCTTTCCTCACCTCCAAATATTTATTTTCCAAAATATCACCAGAATCGGCTCCCACAGATCCGCACCATCAAGTCAAAAAAGGCGCAAACTTCAACAGCCAAATGATTGCTCAAAAATTATTCAACAGAAGCAACTATTTGTTGACCAATGAAAATTCATCTAATTTTCACTTGCTGTTGGGAGCCTGCCTAATTCATATATAAGCAGCCGACAGACATTTTCATTAGTCACAGTTCTGTTACCTGCTAGGCACAGCTGCTTGACATGCATTTCACCTGTGCGATCACCAGGCATTCAGACATTCAAAGGCAAGCTAGTAAGTTCCTGATTTGATTCGCATACACTCATGACACAAATGTTATTATACACATGCATACATTCATGACACAACAAGTGTTATTATACATATGCATATGCTCACTTACACATGCATACACTCATGACACAACAAGTGTTATTATGCATATGCTCACTCACACATGCACACAGATTTTATACGAACGGAAGTTTGAGGTGGACACAGCTGAAGGCGGATTTCCGTTGTTTTTTTGACGATCGGCGCGTCTATTTCACCGTCAGTGTTTTTTGTACAGGAATCTGTTTCTGTTCGTGATAAATGACGGTCGGCACCACTTTCCGTCAAGGATTTGGATAATCTTTCCGGACGAGTGACGAGAACTTTGTCGGACATCGTTTGGGAATGTTCAGCCCCGGAAGATCCCCATGACCAAGAATCCGTTTTTACTCGTGTTAAATGGCGGTCGGTATTCTTTTCTGTCAAAGATGTGGCTAATTTTTCAGAACCAGTGACGTGACCTTTGTCTGATATTGTCTGGGAATATTCATCGCTGGAAGATCCCTGTGACCAAGGAATTGGCGAAGAATTTGACACTGGGGTAACCTTTCTCCAATTCCGATTGTACATTGTTCTGTTTCTTTTCTCTTGTTTTCTGTCAAAGACTTGGATAATCTTTCCGAATTAGTGAGGTGACCTTCATATGACATGACAAGTGTTATTATACATATGCATATGCTCTCTCACACATGCATACACTCATGACATGACAAGTGTTATTATACATATGCATATATACACATTACAACAACTCTCTTGTTTCATTTCAACTTACTGACTCTTATCGTTCCAGTAAAATTGAACATTTCCTAATGCAACAGGCATTATTTTCCTCCACCTTTCCTCACCTCCAACATTTCTTAATGCAAGATGCATTATTTTTTCTAATCAATATTTCTTCATTGTTATTGTTCTTGAATAAATTATATATGTTATATACATTTGTCTATTCATTTATTTCATTGAACTTTGAACAAGACCGAATTTATAATTATAGACAGAAAGATATGTTTTGTCATTTTCCTCTATGGACTCGTGTCCCTACAAAGAGGTGACACAAGGCCCTATACTTCCATCTTATTCTTTATGAATTTTGTATTTATCAGTTTTGTGGTAAATTTCATTATTGATTATTTTTTTTCACTTTACACTCATTTCAATTCTAGTTCTAAAAATCATTTATGACCTGTGTATAAGTCAAGTTATTTTAAAATGAGGTTTTTCCGCTAAAAATTTAGGTTGACCAATATATGGGTAACATTCATGTATTTATTTGTTTAAAAAGTTTTTTTTCCATTTGGACCCTCCGCCTGCTCAAAATCCGACATCTTCCCCCGGAGGATGTTTCATCCAGGAATTTCACCAAATTATCAAGCTCTACTTCTTTTCCTGTTCCAGAGGTTCAACCTTCTCAAAATCATTCCCCATTTTTATCAATAAGATCACAAGTTTTCCCCCATTCCATTTAAGTAAGTTGCAACAAAGAATAATTTCGAATAATTATTTTATTTTGCATATAATTAGACAGCCTCATAATAAGAATTAGTTCAAATTTATAATTGGACAGCTGCTGCTGTGTATTTGTTACTCAAAGAAAAGCAAGTGAAAATAATTAGGAACACATCATTTGAAATTCAAATTTATTTTATTACCCCCTTGGACTAAATAAATTCCCCCCTAGGATTGGGAACCACTGAGCTAGTCCATCAATATCATTCATGAACCAGATATTTGTGATGATTCTTTCTCCGATGCTGACTGTGCCTTGGTGGTCCTCAAAGGAATCACTCATGATATTGAAGAGCATAAGTGACAGAAGGCAGCCTTGATGTACATCAACTGAGATGTGAAACCATTGCCCCACACAGCCCTAGACAAGCAGAGGCATAACGACTGGGGTGCTGCTGCCACTATTCCCTCTAAGCCAGTGGTTCCCAATTTGGGGGAATTTAGGTAGTCCAAGGGGGTAATAAGGCTTTTAGGTAAAAATAAAGGTTGTGGTGAATGTTTTTGGCTTAAGGGTAGTGGGGATATGTGATGCAAGATGGAGTATAACTGTGCAACCAAAGATCTGAATTTTCCATACCAGTGTTGTTTATTAAAATTATTTTTAATTTACTCATAGTGTTACCTTTTTGTTGTTGCGTTTAATTGGTTTTATTAATTTCAATACCATTTAAAATTTTTGTAAATGATTGCAATGTTCGCTTTGCAGAATTGATTTTGAGGTAAAAGGAAGAATCCAGTAATCTTATTGACAAAAGTGGGGAATGGCCTTGAAATGGTTGGGAACCACTGCTCTAAGCTGTGCATATTCATTAATTTTATAAGAAGAGAGACGTGAAATCAAGTGGGAGGGCAATCATCTTGAAAGCTGACAGGTTTTTGTTTGGATGCATCATAGTGATGGCACAAGGGTGCAGTCTAAGTACTGAGGATATCCTTTCTGATCCCATTGGACCATTGCCTTGCGCCCTGTTCACACCAGATGGATGGCTGAGAAAGACAAATAAGGCTACTCTGGCCAAAACCTTGCAAACAAATGTAGCAGTAGAAGAGCAACTCCCCGGAAACTCTGCTACAGTGGTTGGACAATTATTATGATTATTAGGTTATGAAAGTATGTAAATGTAAGTATAGAAAACAGTCTTTCATTAAATATATTCATTTTACAACCAAATGGGGTCTAGGTTTTGGCCGTGTTGAACTCCACATTTGAATTATTGTTAGAAACTGTCAACATAGGTTTCTTCAGTTTTTCAGTTGGTCTGGCTGAATAGATGGCTACCTATTTATGTGTCACGCATCCAGGCTGCACCAATGGAGCTGGGGGGCTGAAAATTTAAACATTTACTCCTTATTAGGTCTACAAAAAACAGTTTTATGTTTCTTTAAACTGCCCCCCACCCAAAAGCGGTTTTTAGTGGGGTTCAATTTACAATGTAAGTTTATGCTAAATTGGTAAAAAATGGGGTAACATTTTCTGCAGTACTGATGCTAATATGGAATTTATACAAACTAATTAGTTATTTGAATTCCTGATTAAATCTACAGAAGAAAGATTTACGTCTCTGTGTAAATAATATTTTCTCAATTTGTTGTGTTGGGTAATAAGAAATAAAGAACATATTTTTCAATGTATTTTCTAATTTGAAGTTATGTTTTCCCCGGGCAACACAGGGTATCCCTGCTAGTATTCTGGTAAAGAACAAATTAATGGCTTTTAACTTCATTATTGCATTAATATCTGATCAATACATTGTATAGTTGTCATATCGGATAGTGTAATGGTTAGCACATCTGCCTCACACGCAGAAGGTTCTGGGTTCAATTCTCAGTACGAGTGAAGAGTTTGGAAAACTAGTCATTGGGACAAATTTCCCTGTGCACTCAGCAGCTAATTGAGTACACTCTAAGCTGTGTGATTAGGGTGGAGGTATCCCTTTAGTGGATTGCATCCTGCCAAGGGGGTGGTCATAAAAACTTGTAGGAATAAAGTCCTGGTCTGGACCAGACTTGAAACTTGCAAGGATCACTAAGCTGACGAATGCAACAGAAACTGGATCTTCGTCACCAGGGTCCATACCCCATAGGGAGTTGTCCCTTAAGAGACGGGACGCTTTTATATTGTATAGTTATACTTTTTGGAGCCTTTGTATGCTGTGTTCAACTACTATATTTTATATCTGTAAGACCAAGGATTACCATTACCTCAAATTTATGATGTGAAAAATAACATGAACCCCTTTTGCAGCAATTTCAGCTACAAGTCTCTTAGGGTAAGTCTCTATAGGCTGGAATTTTTTACCATTCTTCAAGGCAAAACTGCTCTAGACCTTCAAGTTGAATGGGTTCTGCTTGTGTACAGCAATCTTTAAGTTGTAATACAGATTCTCAATTGGATTGAGGACTTTGACTAGGCCATTCCATGACATTTAAATGTTTCCCCTTAAACCACTTGATCGTTGCTTTAGCCGTATGCTTAGGTTCATTGTCCTGCTGGAAGGTGACTCTCCGTCCCAGTTTCAAATCTCTGGAAGACTGAAACAGGTTTTCCTCAAGAATTTCCCTGTATTTAGCATGATCCAGGGGTGTAGCTAGAGATCGGGGTGGGGGTGGGGGCTTGCAGTAGCTTTTGTGGGGCCCCACCACTGGGGGCACGAGGAGCATTTTCAGCTAGGCCTCTTGCGGCATCCATCATTTCTTCAATTCTAACCAGTGTCCCCAGTTTTATGTGAACTTAAGCTGACCATCTTCCAAAATTTGAAAATTCAAAACTTTCCTAGCAAAGTCTGCCATATATATCAGGGTAACTTGTAAGACGTCCAGAAAACAGTATAAATAAACAAATTTTGAAAAATTCTGAAGACACTAGAAGACCCCCTGGATCTACCCCTGGTGCATTCTGTCATATTACCTGACATCCACACGACAAACAAACTATCATAGTAAAAAATTAAATGAAAAAGCTTTTGTGTTTACATGTTATTACAAACCATTGTCTGTAACTTCGAAAATGATTAAAATTGGCTATATTTTTTTATTTCCAGCTAATTTTATAGCTAAAGATGTTGCTCATTTAAAGCCAGCTTATCAAATAAAATAACTATGTACTAAAACCCCAGAACAAATTATTAATAAAAAAATTGTTTATTTACTGTTATTAAACTTAGCAGATTTAATTGGCTATTGTAGATTTTTATTGGGTAAATTGAAAAAGAAAACTAAACAAAAAACTGTCAGATCTAGCCAAAAAAATGGCCAAGTTATAAACATTGCTTTATGGAAGTCCGTTTGTAAGGACGAGTAGTCAATGAGTCGAACGTTCTTAACTTGGAGTCTCCTGTACCTTAGTAAAACAATTAAATATAAACGCTTTTTTGTTTACAAACAAAGCAAAGTTTCTAAAACGCATGAAAATCTTTTTTGCATTGAATATTGCATTCTGCTCAGAGAAATCCTTGTTAATTATTAGGTGGTCCAGAAAATAATGGTGTTTTCTATAATTTTTATACACCACCCAGGGAAAAATAACTTTAAATATAAAAACATAGGAAAACAAACAATGTTTTGTAGAGATTCCATAAAAGGGAAAAAAATTTTGACTCCTGAAGAGGCAAGAAAATTCCCCCCACATTTGAACACTAAAAGGGTAAGAAAATCCCCCCCCTCGATTTTGATCCTTATAAGGGAAAATTTCCCCAGATTTTGACCCCTAAAATGTGAAAAACAAAGTGCCAACCCGATTTTGTTTACGTCACTTTTCCTCGCTTTTGACTGTTAGCAAGATTACTTTTTTTCTCTACAGCACATATAAACATTCTCATTCTCTCTCATACAACCTGTTTTTCATTATCTCTGAACACTTACAAAAGAAGACAACAGCATAGAAAAGTTTATAATGTTTGTGTTTTAAAAATCTTTAATGTGAAGAGAGAATATAGGGAAAGTATTTTTTATTTACACTACAATTAAATAATGAGGTGGAATCTAATAAAAAATAATTCATTTAAAAGTCTACACTGTATTTAAAACCATATTTGATAATTTCATAATAAAAAACATTTATACTGTGTAAACATTCTATTTCTCTCTCCCGTAGAACATTCTCTACCAATATTTTGGACCACTTACCCACTGGACATAAAATATGTGTTCAGTTTAGCATTATACTTGCATTGTGAATCCCCCACTAAAAACTTGAAAGTGTTGGAATTTTCAAAAAACAAAATAGCCTATGTTTTATCTTGGGGTTAAGTCAATATCCATGCAAAATATCAGATCCCTGGGACTTTTAGTATGGCTGTGATGCTCACTGCAGGCATACATACAGACACACACACAAATTAGCGACTTTTGCATAGTATTAGAGATTTACTACAAGTTGGTTGTTACGTAACATATTATAGAGAAATTATTATTTTAAAGTTGTTGTAATTGTCTAATTCTCTACAGTTTAAAAGTTGGAGTTATTAATCCACAAACAAAACACTGTATATTTTTGAATATAAGACAAGGTTTGAAATTATGACCAACTGATTGGTAGGCGGCTCACTTAAATTGACAAGTTTTACATATCTACAAAAATTTATGTTATAAATAATTATTTAATTCTAATAAATAAATACATTTATAAAATTAACATTTCCCTACCGTGATTGGTAGCTGGCTGTCTTACCGACTGAGCCAAATTGACAAGTCTTACATATCTACAAAAATTTATCTTACAGATATGTAAGGGCTTATTTCATTCTGATAAATAAATACATTTATACTAAAAAATACATTTTTATAATTTTTTATTTATTATATCTAAAATACAAAAGTTGCAGTAATGATCTTCAGTCGGAATAGAGTTAGGAGTGGAGTTTGAACCTGCAGCAGCCAGGTGTGTTATTAAATGTTTGTATATGAATATCATTATTTTCCAGTATGTGATTTCCTATGTTTAAACAACCATAATCCTTTAAGCACCACCGTTACTGAATTGTCACCACACACCCCCACTCAGTAGATGATATATATATGAAAGTATGGCTAGAAATTTGCTGTGCTTATGACCAATAGGTGGCACCCATATATTGGGATAATTCTGAAATAAAATACTGAGGTGGTTCTATTCTAATTTTTGCTATAATTTTGAAGTAAAAGTGTGGGTTTTTTTGTAAAACAATAAGAAAGTTGAACTAAAAATTCTAAAATAGTCGCCGCCTGATGATGTCATCATATGCAAATTAGGTAATAATATTTTTTCTAACATAAACCTTGTACCATACTAATCATTTCATTTCTATATAGCAATCTTCTATCATGAACCATTCTCCCTCTAGAGCCCTTCAAAAACACAAAGTCAAATTTATGAAATTGTCCTCAAAATTTGGCGCTTAAAGGGTTAACTTCTGTGCAAAGTAAAAATCTCATGCTTCACAGTAATATGGCTCCTCCCTAGTGTGTATATGCATATGCCTCACCAAACTTGACCTTGCTGAAAAGGAAGAGCCACATACTTCACAAGAATATGGTTTCTCTCCAGTGTGCCTTCGCATATGTTGGTTCAACTTTACATTCTGTGAAAAAGAAGAGCCACAAACTTCACAAGAATATGGTTTCTCTCCAGTGTGTGTTCGAATATGCTGAATCAAACTGGACTTTCTTGGAAAGGAAGAGCCACACACTTCACAAAAGTATGGTTTCTCCCCAGTGTGTGTTCGCATATGTCGGTTCAACTGTGACTTCTGTGAAAAGGAAGAACCACAAACTTCACAAGAATATGGTTTCTCTCCAGTGTGCATTCGAATATGCTCCACCAAATATGACTTCCTTGAAAAGGAAGAGGTACACACTTCACAAGAATATGGTTTCTCTCCAGTGTGCATTCGCATATGCCTCACCATGTCTGCCTTCACTGAAAATGAAGAGCCACACACTTCACAAGAATATGGTTTCTCTCCAGTGTGTCTTCGCATATGTTGGTTCAATTTTACCTTCTGTGGAAAAGAAGAGCCACACACTTCACAAGAATATGATTTCTCTCCAGTGTGCATTCGTTTATGTTGTTTCAAAGTTGACTTATCTGAAAAGGATGAGCCACACACTTCACAAGAATACGGTTTCTCCTCAGTATGTGTTTGCATATGACTGTTGATTTTTTACTTTTCTAAAAAGGAAGAGTCACACACTACACAAGAATATGGTTTTTCTCCTCTCTCATGTGTCAATTCAAGTTTAGTTCAATTGAAAAGGAAGAGCCATGCACGTCACAATAATATAATTTCTTTCCAGTGTGGGTCTGTTCGTGTCCTTTTGAAATTGGACTATCAGACAATTTATATCCACAAGTTTCGAAGCAATATTGTTTTCTCAGTAGTTTTTGGTGTTTTCTGTTTCAGGTCGTCAAGAAAATGATGATCAATTCAAATTCACTAAATTATTTTTTTAACTGAAAAATCTGTAAGAAAAAAATGAAAAATAAAAAAATTAAATTTAAAAGATATAGTAATTCATGAAATTATGTATATATTATATAAATTCGGTATTTGTCAATAACACCAGGAGCAGCAGATGGCTGACTGTGAGATTATTACAGCAGGTGTGTCTTCTTTTCATAGAAAATTTACATTTATGTCCATCCGTAGAAAAATATCGGCCAATTAAATCAAAATAAAAAAATTAATAAAAACAATTGGAATTGTTTCAGTTTCAGTTGTGTTTTACATAACTTTACTTACCCTTTCAGTACAGAACGTGAGAACAGAATTGAACCAATTGCAACAGAAACAGAGTAAACATTGAATTTTTAAAAACAGTTAAAATTTAAAAGTTCTCTCTAAAAAAGATTTTAATGCTAAGATTTTTTTTCTCTTTTTACGGAAAATAGTGATAAATCATATTTTACCAAATGAATGAAAAATATTGGCAATTAGAGCACTTTTTATTTTTTTTGCAGTTTAAAAAAATTTTTTTTACGGTAAATAGGAATAGCTTTTTCAAAAACAGAAGCAGAATTTATATGTTTATGGGCTTGAATTAATAATATAAAAAAATCAATTGAAAATAAATCAAATTTTTAAGGGGAGTTTTTTTAAAATCACAATGAAAAAATATTTTTCCCCGCAATTTGGAATACAAACAGATTAAAAAAAAAATTCATCCTTTATTCGATAAGTATCGAAAATTTTATTAAAATCCGATCAGTAGTTGATGTGTAGTAAATTTTAAAAATCTAGGTGCGTTTTTGCTCGTTAAAAGGGGGAGAAAATAAAAGATTAACAGATTGGTGCCCATGGGATAGTAAAAGAAGTAGAAACGGCCAGACACAAGATGGCGGGACGAGATAGAAAGGTTTGCCGGTAAGACTTGGCAGAGATTAGCACAAGATAGGTCGTCATGGAAGGAGATGGGAAAGGCCTTCGTCCAGCAGTGGACTTATAACGGCTGATGATGATGATGATGATGATGACTACGGAACAGAACTTGTTTACATTTGCACGGATATTTACACTATTTTGATTCAATAATATCTTCCGTTTTATAAGGTGTACACTCTTATTTTTATCTCATATATTTCGCCAATCTTTCAACTTACTAATGACACTAACATTTTTCACCGAAAAAAAGTTTTATATGATTTTGACGTTTATTTTATCAAGGTGTCAAATTACGCAAAACTAGGTCACGAGTTCGCAGAAATACCCAATTAGGCCGGGGACCAGCAGGGCATACCGTGCACCCCCCCCCATGATTCTACATTTAGGGTACCAA
>VCCN01003932.1:71513-90928 GCA_006491835.1 Architeuthis dux
GGGTTTCACCAGCTACCCAACGATGCATGTTCCCAATTGGTAAGCTTCACATTTTTGGACTTACAAAAGTTACAGCCAAAAATGTGAAGTTAAGTATTCGGCATTTTGCGAGGAAACAAGTACAGAGTCCAAAGTCTATGGATCGTGGAATTAATTTCTGATGGGGGGTATATACATATATATATCGTTAGAAAGAGAATTTCCTCAGGTTTCCAACGGTATATCTTGTCAATTTGTATCTCTAACCCTAACCCTAAAAGCTACAGACGAAAACGTGAACTGTGTACTTGAGATTTTCTCTTAAATACTGAATACTAACTTCACGTTTTGGACTGTAACCCTTTAAGCCAAAGGGATACAAATTGGAAACATACACCCTTAGAAAGCTGATGAGATACCCTTTCTAACAATATATATATGTATATACCTCCATCAGAAATTAATTCCACAATCCATAGATCTTTGACTGTGTACTTGAAGTTTTCTCGTAAAATGCTGAATACTTAGCTTCACATCTTGAGCTGTAACTTTCTAAGCCCAACAGATACACATTGCGAACATACACCGTTAGAAAGCTGATAGAATTCCATTTCTAAGAATCTGTATATGTATATACCCCCATTAAGAATTAATACCACAATCCATAAACGTTGACGGCGTACTTGAGGTTTTCTCGTAAAATGCTCAACACCTAGCTTCACATTTAGATCTATAACATTTTAAGCCCAGTAGTTACAAATTGCGAACATACACCGTTGGAAAGCTGATAGAAATCCCTTTCTAACGATATATATATATGTATATACCTTCATCAGGGATTAATGCCATAATCCATAGACTTAAGACCGTGTACTTAGCTTCACTTTTTGGGCTGTAACCTTTTAAGCCAAAAGGATACAAATTGGCAAGATACACGGTCCGAAAGCTGATGAAATTCTCTTTCGAAGAATATATAAATGTGTATACCCGCATCACGTTTTGGGCTGTGACTTCTAAAGCCAAACAGATACAAATTGACAAGATACACCGTTGGAAGGCTGAGGAAATTCTCTTTCTAACAATATATGTGTGTATACCTGCATCAAGAAATAATTCCACAATCCATAGAATTCTTGCTGTGTAATTGAAATTTCCATGAAAAATGCTACATACCTAGCTTCACATTTTCGGCTGTCGCTCTTTCGGCTCAAAAGATACAATTTATAACATAGCCCGTTGGGGAGCTGATGAAATTACCTTTCTAACGATATATATATGTGTATACCTCCATCAAGGATCAAGGATTAATTCCACAATCCATATATTTTTGACTGTGTACTCGAACTTTTCTCGTAAAATGCTGAATACCTAGCTTCACGTTTTCGGCAGTAACTTTCCCTGTCCAAGAGATACAAATTAACAACATACACTGTTGGAAAGCGACATATATATGTGTATACCTTCCTTGGGAATTAATTCCACAATCCATAGATTTTGTACTGCGTACTTGCAGTTTTCTCGTAAAATGCTGAATACGTAGCTTCACACTCTCGGCTGTAAGTTTTTAAGCCCAACAAATACAAATTAACTAAAATTAATTCCACAATCCATAGATTTGGACTGTGTACTCGAATCTTTTTCGTAGAATGCTGAATACCAATCTTCACGTTTTCGGCCGTAACCTTTCATAACCAGCAGGTACGCATAGACAACATACACCGTTGGGAAGCTGATAGATTTATCTTTCTAACGGTATATAAATATATATACTTTCATCAATAATTAATTCTACGATCCATAGACTTTGGACTGTGTACTTGAAGTTTTCTTCGTAAAATGCTGAAGGGTTTTAAGCTGTAACTTTTTAAGCCCAATAGCTACAACATACTTAATTGACAACATACACCGTTGGGAAGCTGAGGAAATTCTCTTTCCAACGATATATATATATATGTAGATATCCCCTTCATTAACTATATCCACAATATATTGTCACTTCTTTGTAAAATCCTGAAATACCTATAAATTAATGTTTTAGGGTAAAATACAGATTTTTGAATTCCTCATGTCTTAAACCAATGATTTAGCCTTTTAAAGAACTCAGATATGTCAACTGGGAGACGAGATATGAAATTCTGTTTTGTTGGTGTATGCTGGCGACCATTTTGTTTTATGCAAATGAGGTAGTTCTTCCCAACTTTTTTCTTGGGAACATATTTTTTCTGAAAGAGAACATCCTAAGGAATATTTTGCTACCCTAAATGTAGAATCATGGGGGGGGGGGTGCACGGTCGCCCCTGCTGGCCCCCGGACTAAAGCCCCAGGGGCGTAATTTTTGACCGATCCTCACCAAATTCAGACAGGACACTTTTTTTTACAAAAAGCTTTTCTAGGGTTTTAGGGGCGATCTGTTTACTATGTAATTATAATCTAAACTGGACCTTTCCGTTCAATAAAAACTTACGGTAGGCCCTGCTGGCCCCCGGCCTAAAATACGTAGTTTTAATTTGATCAAAACAAGGATAAAAACAACTATTTTTACGATCAAAGGTTTATGTAATCATAGTGAAATAAAAACCCCTTTTTTTTTTTACAAAAAGTAAGTAAATTTCGCCAATTAGGCAATTTCGTAAGATATATATTAATAAATGATTTTAATAATCCTATATCCACTTACCTTTCAAACGGAAGATTCAAAGAGAAAACATAAACAAACAGGAGGATTATTACTTCTTCTTTTTTCAAAACATACTTTTCAAAATTTGGTCGGTTTGTTAATAGTTCTCAATCAATCTACACAATTTCTAAATTATTCATTCAATTCATGAGAATAATTCGAATTTAAAAAGAATGGTACAAAGAAAACAACATTAAGAAATGAAAGAAACACGATGCAAACGTGGAATTATTTGGAAGAAAATGTTTCGCTTGACAACAATGTAAAAAGTTGGGCGGTGTTAGACATAATTTCGTCCCTCGTATTTAAAAGTCCCTTGATTGCTTGCTAGAGATCAAATGGAGAATCCGGACCGCGAATTTCTTTTTTACTCCACCTGTCTAATGAATTAAACAGTGGATATAATATTTTTTGTTTTTAAGGTTAATTTATGACTACTTGGGATTATTATTCATTTTTAATTATAAAATTTCTTTATCTAGATATTTATTTGAAAAAAAAAAGAAAATGTTAATTGGGCTTGACCCGAGCCGGGTGTGTGTGTGTGTGTGTGTGTGTGGGGGGGGGTGCATGACTCTCTCAACCTCCCTCCAGACCTACAAAGTCACCCGCACCTTTTAGGAAATCTCCCCCTGAGAATTTCTAAACCTTGGAAGGTGTGTCCCTCCTCTAGATCTGCGCCTGATATCACTTGCTTCAAAGTTTTCAATTAATTTTTTTCCATTTCAGCAGCAGCAGCAGCAGCAGCAGCAGCTGTATAAAACAAAACGTTCCCCCCTCTACTAGGTGTAATGTTTATGTATGTTTAATGTGAATAAACAAGCCGAAGCGGAAGCTACCCCACAGGGAGCATCGTTTCTGATACCGGGAGTGAGGGCCCGGAGTTGGACATGAAAATAATGTACTTGACTAGAAACTTGATACCCTTTGTAGACAATAAGTCTGGCAAACTCATGTATATTGTCACCTTACATTTCATCTAGGGAACTTGATGATACCCAGTTCAACACACCACAATTTCGACCAGCCCTCACCTTCCACTCATTTCTTACTATAAAAAGACTGATCTATTCTTCATCTTTGTTCAGTCAGTTTTTGTTGCTTAACAAAACTATGATCTGTTCCACAGAGACGCGCCTCTCAACTCTGATTATGTACGTACACATTCATACATACACGCACACTCTCTTCCTTAACATCTTCAACAAACTAAGGACACTTTACTAAATAGTATACGAACTCTTTAAATGCATTCCTTCTTCTTCTCATCAGCTGAGAACTACTTTTTTGTTATTCTTCTGTAATAATATAATTCTTATTATTGTTGCAGAGTATTTGTATTCTTTATTATTATTGATTTTTTACCATGTGAAACTTACATCTTGCAACATGTACTTCATC
Source organism: Architeuthis dux (assembly GCA_006491835.1). Lineage (NCBI taxonomy): Eukaryota > Metazoa > Mollusca > Cephalopoda > Oegopsida > Architeuthidae > Architeuthis > Architeuthis dux. Next base: position 75,571 of record VCCN01003932.1, read on the forward strand.
TCTTTTACTAAAGCAGGAACAGACAGAGAAAGAAAGATATTTCTTGCGCATACCGCTAACTATCACCCTTTCTTTCTCTAGTCTCATCAGCACGCTAACTTACTATCGGCAGTACTGACTCTTAAGGCTACTAGTCACTATTACTACCGCTGCTACTATTAGCTTCACCGTTAGAGATTACTACGCTTCCTACGATCATTGTTATTGTTTATACCGTAACTTTTTATAATGGTGTTAAATACTTTTAATATCAGAGTTAAATTCAATAATTAGTCTCAATTCGACTGTTGATATTAAGGGACCACAGACTAAAAAAGGCCGTTACTAGAAAGGTGGATTTCATGTATAGAGTTGAGACTTAGTTGTTTAACCCTGAAACGGGCTGTGTGTATTAAAGGACCACAGTGTAGAAGGTGAGATAGTTGGTTAGCCCTGAGAAGGACTGTAGGTAGAAAGTGAGATTTAGTCCTAAAAAGAACTGTCGTATTGAGGATCACGGTAGGCGCACGTGTTGATGCTTGTAGAGGGAGAGCTGGGATCGACCGCCATTGTTGATGGTGTCGGGTGCACGTGACGCAAATGGAGCGCGTTGGTTAGTCGATCAGTCCAGCAGTTGTTGAAGAAGAAAGGCTTACGCCGCCATGTTTGTTTTGGCGCGGAAATACAAACAAAGACACGAGAGTCATGTCAGAAAGAAAGAGGACAAAGACGTACATTTGTAGATTTCAAATGGAAGATTTGTTTAATAAAAAGGGGAGATCATACAGAGACATGTCAATTAAAAGATAAGGCCAAAAATAAAGATGAAAAAGGCATGCATTTGGAAACGATCGTATAGTGAGAAGAGTTGAGCTTACGGAAGAATGAGAAGGTTGGTATTTACTTGTTTGTAGTGACGAAGGTCTGAGCCCTAGGCGACTACGTGTTTGTCGGTTGAGGCGAGAAATGTGAGTGATTTCGAAGCGGTAGACAGAACACAACTTGAGCCTCGGCGTACGTGACTAACAAAATACAGGCGAATTTAGCTTGCGGAGAAAGAGAAGTGAAAAGGAACCTAAATGAGAGATTTTGTCTAGGCGAGATACATGTTGACAAAACAATTCGCACTGAAATGCTTATTCAAAATACGTTCGATTATTGGCTAATCGATACGGTACTATTTGAAAGTGGTATCAGTAGAAGGAAGGTGTTTCATGAGGTGATGAGAAAGGTAGACACGTTTAGTTCGGTCGCCGAAGTAAAAGGCTTTAGGGTTTGGTGCCTGTAACACTAAACAAAGAGATCGCTAGCTAGAAGTAGGAAGTGGTCGCCACAGTCTGCAGGAGCCAGTCGTGACGTCAGCCGAAAATAGAAGCGTCTTTAGCTTCGTATTTCATGAGAATGTCTTTGTTTCTCCCTTCTTTTCTTACACAGCTAAATACGGTTTTAACCAAACGCGTTTTTAACCAACAGAGCTAAACACAGAACATAATAAAACAACAAAGACGTAATACTAGGTAGTGTAGATAAAGCAATAATGTTTCATATTTGATTCATTCTATTTAGTCTAGTCAAAATAGGTTTTGACCCCGGAAAAAATGTCTACACAATAAATTTGGTACCGTTGGAACGGCAAAGTTGTCCCCTTTCAGAATCTGAAAGCTCTTTTGTCCACCCTGGGGAATTTTTTTTATTTGCGATAATTTACAGATAGTCCATTGGCCGAGGGGGTACCCGTGTGCATAAGATAGGCCCTAAGTTTCTCTTCATATCCATGAACTAGACACGGCATGTGCGATCTTTTTCGACCGCATGAGATATTGCTCATCATAAATTGCGCCGCACTACTAAAAGAACAATTGAACAAATATCGTATTTAATCATTGTATGTGGTTTATTCGAACTGTTTTAGGGTATGACCAAGGCCTGATTAACCTATACCAGGGCCCCTAGGCTATTAGCAATATGTCCCCCAATCTTGAACCATCCTCCACCGTTTCGTGTAGTATTTTAAGTAAGTAATGCAATCTGTCAATTGTGTGAATAAAGTGGATTGTTATGTGCTAATGTGTAATATGTTCATTCCACTTTTGAAAGAGATATTTTTTAGGACATTTTTATAAAGTTTTAAGATATCATCATTATTATTATTATTATTATTATTATTATTATTATTATTATTATTATTATTATTATTATTATTATTTAGCCTGTTCCCTGCATAGGGCTCAGTTCTCACTCGCCCGTGTCCACCTTTCTTGGCACGTTAAATTCTTCATTCTCTTAGCATCATAGTCGCATAGGGCTCACTATGTGTCTTCACTACTACGACCTCTATACCGGTATGTTTCCTTTCTCTCATTTGCCTCTTTTTTCTAAACTGATTTCCATGCCTTGATCTCCTTACACCACGGTAAAATATGGCCATTGGTTTTTACGGGTTCTACTATAACCCACGCTATGTCATGGTAAAATCTATTTCAGTACATAAATCGAAAAACGGCAGAAACCATTTCATTAACATTACTCTCTATCGTACGACCTTTCATTTATTAGCATACATATATGTACCACCTTTTAATTGTACCTCTTTTCATTTCATGTTTATTAAATGTAACATTTCATTTCTATCTGACGCCTTTGTTTATCTCTTTATACACGGCTCTTTATATTTCTGCGCCAAAACCAACATGGCGGCGTAAGCCTTTCTTCCCCAACAGCTCCTGGACTGACCGACCAATCAACGCGCTCCATTTGCTTAACGTGCCAGCTACAATGGCGAACCATCCCAAAGCTCCTTTTCAAACGGCAACACGTGTGCTCCAGAATACAACAGTCCTTCTCAGGACTAAAGTCTTACCTTCTACACCGTGGTCTATTAATACATAACGGCCCTTCTTAGGGCCAAACAACAAAGTCTTTCCTTCCACCTTAATTTAGTCCTTTTAAGGGCTAAACCGAAAGTCTCACATCCTACACCCAGTAACCATCACATAGCGTACCAACTCGTCCTTCGAATATTAACAAATTCAACTTCGTTGTTGCTTTCTTTACTTCATCGTAGATATTGTTTCCTGTAACGGCATCTTTCATTGTTTGAACAGAAAGCATTTTGTAACAGCCTACTTGCTTCTTAATGGTTACATGTCATGAAATACGAAACTAAGGACGCTTCTATTTTCGGCTGACGTCACGGCTGGCTGCTGCTGGTTGTGGCTACTATAAATACCAGGTACTAACGGCTTTTCTTCACCTAACTTTTCGGCGACACTCTCGTCGATAGGTCTGTGTGTTGTCACACGTAAAACCCTTCTTCAGCTTACTTCTTCGTACCAGTATTTCATTATCCCCTTTCGGCGACTACATTCGACTTCTAGCTAGCGATCTCTTGTCTAGATTTATAGACACCAAACTCTAAAGCCCTTTCCTTCGGCGATCGACCTTTCTCATTGCTCCATGAAACGCTTTCCTTCTACTGATACCACTTTCAAATAGTACCGAATCGATTAGCCAATAATCGAACGCATTCTGAATAAACATTTCAGTACGAATTGTTTTGTCAACATGTATCTCGCCTAGACAAAATCTCTCGTTTAGTTTCCTTTCCACTTCTTTTCTCCGAAAGATAATTTCCAGTTCATTTTGGTAGTTACGTACGCTGAGACCCAACGTTGTTTTGTCTACTGCGCGATTTGAAATCAATCACATTTCTCGCAACAACCAACCAACACGAATCTTCCATTTGTAATCTACAAATGTACGTCTTTGTTCTTTTACTTTCTGACATGACTCTCGTGTCTTTGTTTGTATTTCCGCGCCAAAATGTATATATTAATGTCTATATATGTATTAATGTTTATGCTCAATAATAAATAAACACGCCGAAGCAAACCCCCCAGCAGCCCCCATTCCGTTTCCGGTCTCAAAAATGAGAACCGGGAGTGAGAACGGGTAAGGCTCTCTCTTGATCAGGCCATAGCCCTGCACACGCGTGTCTTTGTTCTCTCTCCGTTACTTTCTAAACACCGCTAAAATACGACCCTAACTAAACGCGTTAGCCAATAAAGCTAAACACAGAAAAGAACAAACGAACAACAAAGTCATAATAATAATAACACCAAAACCCTCAAACATAATAGGTATCAGAAAAAAGTGTACTAACCTTTGTTTTTCATTTCCGGCTCAGAGAGGAGGGGGAAAATCAACCTTGTGATAGCTAAAAAAAAGGCTAATGGATTTGTATTTAGATTTATGGAAGAGGTACTTCCCTTTTCTCATGAAAATTCTATTTTCAGCCTATCAAAACCACAAGTATTAAAAAGCATTCTCTCTTCAGAGAAAAAAGAACCTTTCAGGACTAATTGCCGAGGAGAAAATTGTTATTCCGTGCATTACAAATTACACCCCCTTTGAACTTAGGTACAAGTGAATTGTAACATTTAAACAGAGTAACTTTTACTCTAAAAATAGTAACCTGTTATGAGACTGCGGTTTTAAAGTTCGGCGCCGAGCGACTACAAAACAAGTCGCAGCGAGGGATTTGTTGCAATTTTTAAAGGGAACCCTACAAAGTATTGGACAACAACTCTTTTTCAAGGTAAGGTTGCCTTTTCTGCTCTCTGTTATGCCGGCCTGTCAACAAGGTTAAGTCCACTACTGATATTACCTCTTGGTATACCTTTCATCTCCTGCTATTGGCCATTTTCTTTTTGAAAATTCCCAAATAGACGCCCTTTTGTTTATAGAGGAATAATTTAAAGCTTGACAAAAATGTAATTCTGCCAAAATGAGGATTTTACTTTAAATCTTAAAAATAATCCTTAAATAAGAATGTCTTAGAATCCTTACTATAATAATTACCGATGTGTTTTTATTTATTTGTTTTCTGTCACGCTGAAGGAAACCAATATATAAAATTGAGTAGAACTGCCACGGTTTGTAGAATTTGGTAGAATCCTTACTATAATAATCACCGATGTGTGATATATCACATTGAATATCTGTCAGATTGTACACAATCCACCAGTATGGCAACCCCCAACCCACCTAATGTACCCTGTAGAAATTGGACAGCGGAGACTTCTTAAAAGAGATTATTTTGTTTGAAAAATAGGAAGGCGATCTTTCGTTTTATGTCACCGGAAATTGTAGATCGGTTTACTTTTGTAAGCATGCAATGGCCTATCGATGTGTTTTCTTTTATTTATTTATTTGTTTTCTTTCACGCTGAAGGAAACCAATACATACAATTGAGTAGAACGGCCACGGTTTGAACGTTCAACGCAGACTTCAACGCAGACACGGTTTGAACGTTCAACGCAGTCTGATGACTCACCATTAGGCTAAGGGTACACTGATAATTTGGCGTAGAAATATATAATTTCAAATGAGAAAATGGGGTGATCAATGAATAAGTTACTTCTCTTGCCTTTTGTTTTGGTTGACGGTATCTAAAAAGCTTTCTTATTGTCTGTTGGGGAAAAAAAGCCGGTAATCAATTTCAATCACTGTTTTTCTCCCGAACCCACTCTCTCACTAACACCCTTTCCTCCTCACAACCCTCCTCTGTGTGTGTGTCTCTCTCTCTCTCCCCCACCCTCTCTCTCTGTGTCCTCTCTCTCTCTTTCAAACGTTCAGTTATATTTTTAAACTAAAAGGTTTATTTTTATCTCTTAGAATAAAACAAAATGAATCTTTAAACTAGAGATTGCATGCTTTATTTTTAAACTAAAAATAGGAAATGTTTCCCTTTCAGTGTTTACTTTTGTAGGAAGTTACGATGACTTGTAGTCCGGGGGCCAGCAGGGGCTACCGTGCCCCCCCCCATGATTCCACATTTAGGGTACCAAAATGTTCCTTAGGATGTCCTCTTTTAGAAAAAAGATGTTCCCAAGAAAAAAGTTTTTTCTTGAGAACATCTTTTTTCTAAAAGAGGACATCCTAAGGAACATTTTGGTACCCTAAATGTAGAATCATGCGGGGTGGGGTGCACGGTAGCCCCTGCTGGCCCCCGAACTATTGGGTTTCGAAGGATGTCACGAAGTCAAAGGTGAATACCTTAGAATATTCGGTGTCAAATTCAAATCTATTAGGCATGTTAGTGTTCTGGTTAATATTTGGCTTGTAGATTTTGCCACTGTTTGAGAAACACACTTTCTTAATGTGTCCTTTCTTTTTGCACTTGTGGCATTCTGCATCTTTGAACGGACAGATTAATCCTTTTGCTCTGCGTTGCACACGTTCCACTGCATCTATGCTGTACTTAAAGTTTAAAGTTTATCTGGGAGGCCATATGGTTGAAGCAAATTCCAAATGTGGTCGGACCAATGACTTGTAGAGTAAAATGAAACTATCTAGGTCGAGGTGTTTAAATGCATGTCTGATAGGTATATCTGCACAGAATACGGAAAATTGACACCTTGATAAAATAAACGTCAAAATCATATAAAACTTAATTTCTTCGTTGAAAAATGTTAGTGTCATTAGTAAGTTGAAAGATTGGCGAAATATATGAGATAACAATTATTTGTGTGCACCTTATAAAACGGGAGATATTATTGAATCAAAATAGTGTAAAAGTGAACAAATTCTGTTCCGTAATTATTACGAGTAAATTTTCTCCCCTTTTTGACAAGCAAAAAAACACCTAGATTTAAAAAAAATATTTTACATCATCTACTGATCGGATCTTAATAAGACTTTCAATACTTATAGAATAAAGGATGAACTTTTAAAAAAATCAGTTTGTATTACAAATTTCGGGAAAAGAATATTTTTTCATTGTGATTAAAAACACTACCTTAAATTTTCATTGATTTATTTCAATCGATCAGTCCGATCTTTTTACATTATTAAGTCAGGACCATGAACATATAAATTCTGCTTCTGTTTTTGAAAAAGCTAATTTATTTATTTTCGTAAAAATTCTTTTTTTAAAATGCGAAAAAAATACTGCTCTAATTGCCAATATTTTCCATTCATTTGGTAAAATATGATCTATCACTATTTTCCGTAAAAAGAGAAATAATCTTAGCATTAAAATCTTTTTTTATAGAGAATTTAAAATTTTTTAATGTTTTTAAAAATTCAATTTTTGCTCTGTTTTTGTTGCCATCGGTTCAATTCTGTTCTCACATGATGTAGTCAAAGGGTAAGTAAAGATATGTAAAAGAAACTGAAATCATGTACTTGTTTTTTAATTATTTTTTTTTGTTGTGATTTAATTGGCCGATATCTTTCTACAGATGGACATAAACGTACATTTTCCATTATTTCAAAGAGGACACAACTGCTGTAATAATCTCAGTCAGCCATCTGCTTATTGACAAATACTGACTTCCGTAATAAGTAATTAGCGCATCTGCGCGTGTTAACATTTCTTATCTATGGCGGTAAACAGAAGGTGTTGACAGATATTTGACCCCCCCCCCCAACGTGAAAAAAAGAGTTTTTTATGTAGTTTTTGAATGGAAAATGGTAATTATTCGGTTACGGATTGTTCAGTAATGATGAAACTAAGTGTATCTAATTTAAAACAAAACATCGGAAGAATTCCTGATTTAAAAAAAAATTTTAAATTACAGATTTCGAATTTTTAAAAATTTCCCAACAAAAATGGCGGAAATTATAGTTTAAAACTTTAAATTGACTTTTAAGAGCACAATTCTACGTTGAAGTTTTTTCTTCTTTTTTCCGGACACATATTTGGACTTTATTCTTTCCGACAAAAACAAGAAAAAAAAGTACAAACAACAGTTTTTAAATTTTAATTTACGTTTTAAAATAGGGTGTCCAAAGTGCGCAGAAATACCCAGTGTCTGATATTTCCAAGGGTGCGGTTTGCTTGTTGCGTAAATGTGTGCTTGTTGTCTATGTGCACTCCAAGGTCCATTTCACCTTGAGTGACTCCAGCGTGTGAAGAGTTTTATTTTCATTTGTCATTTTGTATTGGTGTTGATTTCTCCAGATGCATGACTGAATTTTGATGGATGGAAATGCATCTGCATTTGGAGTGCCCACTGTCCAGTATAGCAATTTGTAGTACGGAGTCCTCTGATATTAGGTGTCATCTATAATATATGGTGTCTTGGTGTCATCTGCAAATAACTTGGTGTCATCAGCAAACATTGACCCCCACCTTGTCGGGTAGATCATTGACAAATAGGCTGAATAACACAGGTCCGAGTATTGAACTCTAATAATACACAAAACTTTATTTTTTAATTAAAAGTTGGGTTTTGATTAAATTAAAATTTAATTTTAATTAAAACGTAACTGGGTAGTCAAATTTTATATTTATTTATTTATGAAAGAATTACAACAAAATACCTTTAAGGTGTGATCACACAAAAAACAAAAGATATCTTTTCATGTTGCTACAAAGTTAAAATATTTAAAATAAAAAAAAATGCTGGGTTTTAAAAATAAGCTGTTATGTTTCAAATTACATAACTATTGCCAATTCTTTGCGTAACAATTTTCTAATAGATATTTTCTATAGTTTTGAGGAGGGTCATTAACATTCAAATGAATGTAAAAAAGTTTTTAAAAATTCTATTTTACCCCATCACATTTGGATGTTACACATGAAGAAGGCCAAAGAATGGATCGGCCGAAACGTCATGTTAACAACACAAACAACAATAATGTTTTTACAGGGAAATCCAAGAACGGAGTGGATATTAAAAGATAATGATTCACTTAGAATAATAAACTTCGAACTTTCAGTAAAGATTCCTTATTTTTTGTTCCATGTAGTTCTCCTAAGAATTTTGTTTTCTTTCTATTTTAGGAGCTTTCAATGCACACTACAGCCATCAAGAAATTTGTTAGTTTTTAGAAAAAACGTTTAGGTTTTAAGAAGGGGGTTCTTTTTACAATGTAACTATAATGATAAAATGGGCACTATTTTCCACCATTTCCACAGAGATACGACTTACTTGTATTATCGTCTTCTTCCGGTTGTGAATTATCTCCCAATTGGTTTTAAAATAATGCAAAAAGAAAAAGATTTCAATATTTTAAAATTTAAATTATTTTTAATAATTTTAAAACTTTTAGGGTTGGAGTTGGGAGTATCAAAGAAAGTAACCAGAGGAAGAGAAGATAGTTCATGCAAGCTGTATCTCAGTAAAAATATCATTATAGTTACATTGTAAATAGAACCCCCCTCGTAAAACTTTTACATTTCTTTCTTCTAAAAACTAACAGAGTTCCAGAAGGTTCTAGGGTCTAATGGATTGAAAGCACAAACATTGAAAGAAAAATAACATTTCTTTTAGAGAACTGCGTGGTACAAAAAGAAAAACAAATCTTAACCAAATTGTCTTATTGTCTGCTGGTTTTGTGATTGTCTGCTGACATCGGTTGAAGGCATCAAGAAGTAGGTTGGCTGATCTTAGGTAATACGTCTTGGTTGATCTTAGGTAAGAAATACGAGTTTTCTTTGAACTTGGATGATTTGATTCCACCCAAAATAGTTGTGATTGTCTTTATTTTTGAGATACATTCAGACTGTAGCTGCTTGAATCTGTTCTGGTTGGCTTCAGAAAGATTCAGAAAATGCCCCAACTCTTGGTTATGCCAAATGGCACGGTATTTGATATTCTTTGTACTGTTGTGATGCATCTTTATTTGCAGTTTCATCACCTAAAAAAAGCCCAGGTCTGGTTAGTCACTCAATGTCACCGGAAATCGTAGATAACTTTAACTTGGTAAAACTAATTACGGATGGATTGAAAGCATACAATGGGCTACACGTACAACATAAAACTGTCATCATTATTGATGACACGGGTACAACACTAGTATACTGAAAGAAAAGGCGAGAAAAGGAAAGAATTTTAGAAAAACAAAAGAAGCTATCTTTAAAAAAAAAACAACAAAAAACCCCCAGGTCTGGCTAGTCACTCAATAGAAACTGTCACATGACCAACGTCTTTTGACAGCATGCCTTGTTGGGGGGATCAATTAAACAATTGGAGAAAAAGAGGTGATCAATGAATAAATTACTCTTGCCTTTTGTTGGATCACTACAAAGTCCGAATGTAAAAAAAACAAGAAGCGGTGTGAATGCTGCCGGACACAAACTAAGCAACCGATTTGGCATAAACTTACATTGCAAATTGAACTCTGCTAAGAACCTTTGGGGTCGGCGGTTCAAAAAACAAAATGACGGTTTTTTTAGACATAATAAAGAGGTAAATGTTTAAACTTTCAATTCTCTAGCCCCATTGGTGCAGCCTGTATGCGTGTCACATACATACATTGCCAGCCTACAAGTCAGCCAGAATCACTTAAAAACTGAAGAAACCTATATTTGACGCTTTCTAATAGACTACAATTGTAAAATATATCCCAAATAGTTAAGCATGATTTTTTTAAGTTGACAATAACAACAAGAATAATCATCAGGTGATGATTATTCTTGTTGTTATTGTCAACTTAGTAAACTCTTCATTGTTTGTCTATCATGTCACGTTAAACCAAACCGATATATAAAATTAACATTTCCCTACCGTGATTTGAAATCACGACCAAGTGATTGATAGGCGGCTGTCTTACCAACTGAGTTAAACTGGACAGTCGTATATAATTTACAAATTTATTTATTATGTCGATGTAAGGGAATCCGACAGAATGGTAGATGTGATTAGACAATGTAGAAAAGCGTGTTACGTCTCAGACATCTTTATTATGTCATGAAGATAAACCTTTATGCATTTCGTCGCTGCGAGTCTCTTTATCAGAAGAAATTTGATATATATACAATACAGAATTTACAGTAATCATCTTCAGTCGGAATAGAAGTGGGGTGGAGTTTGACCCTGCAGCAGCCAGGCTTGTTAGGAACATTTAGTTTATAGCAAGATATCTTTCTAGTCATCAACTCTTTAAGGTGTGAGATTAGGCACTGTAAATCAACAGATACTGGTAGGCATGGGCATCCGCGGTGGGAGGCGGGGCATTGCCACCCATCGCCCTCCTGGATCAGGCCTTCTCATTGAGGGCGAAGGGGTTTTGAAACTTGGAACCTTATAGAGGCCGGGGATGAAGAGGTCACAATTTTAGGACACGCTTAGGACAAGTCACAACTGAATCACTCCTTAGTACCTTACCTGACAATCAACATCTGCATATATCTTTTTGTCCCCCTCCCCGGAATATATCCCTTTTCCCCCGACCCCCTGGAAAAGTGGCCAGCAGATGCCCATGCTGATAGGTGAATATAATCAAGGTTGGAACTCTAATTCACTCAACCGGTTGAAACTGGTGAAAACAGAAACAGCAACTGGAAGGCACTCAGAGACCGCATACCTCTGCCAACGCCATACAGTAGCTAAAAAGTGAATGAAAACAAAATTTAATCAATTCTTCTTTAGCCCATGGCCCACCTTTCCATTTCATTGAAATCTATTGAGAACCTTTGGAGATATCATGTGGACGGTCAGAGAACTTATGGAGATATTGCCTGCTGTGGACATATAGCTACGATGTAGGGGGTGTACCTGTGCATGGATCCGCCCCCAAAATTCAACCACTTCTTATGTATACCATAACCCACCCTTACAAAAGGTTTCATTGAAATTCATTGAGAACTTCTGGAGATATCATATGGACGGTCAGAGAACTTATGGAGATATAGCCTGCTCTGGACATATAGCTACGATGTAGGGGATGTACCTGTGCATGGATCCGCCCCCAAAATTCAACCACTTCTTACTTATACCATAACCCACCCTTACAAAAGTTTTCATTGCAATTTTTTGAGAACTTCTGGAGATAACGTGTGGAGAGTGAGACAGACAGATGGAAAGACGGACAGACGGAAAGACACGACCGAATACATATACCTCCCCAACTTCGTTGGCAGAGGTAAAACAAAGTGCCCGAAGAAGGTTGTACACACTAAAAGGCGGGAACACATTGCCATCATGTCACGTGAACTCACACGAGGACACGAGGCCTCAAAACCATGAAAATCAGCAGTAGGATTCACACACGCGCCACGTCACCTCGCGTGGTTTTACATGTGGTCACCAAGTTCTTCCATGTCTAGATTGGAGAAAATACAACCTCACCCTATCACGCACCCGCAAACGTGTGCAGAAACGGAAAATGTGTAACGTGAAGTCACATGAGCAGACCAGCAAGGACCCGTGATATCACGTGGCTTGCAGCCGTTACTCCTAGCAGCGTGTCTCCTAGCAATTTAAATAAGCGTTGAACTGGCCTGCACACTACTAACGCTAACGTGAGCTCACACGAGTTCACGTGACCTGATAGAAATGTGTTCCTGTCTTAACCCCCCCCCCGCACACACACTTTACCTGTTTTAAATCTTTGAGTGGCCGTTTCAGTTGCATTGTATCGTCTAACAATTGCACAAATTCTATTTTCCTCTGCGCCAAAATCTGTTGGGCCACTCGGTACTTGGACGCCAATTGTTCATTCAGTTCCAGACTTAGCTCTTTCTTTTGCTGAACGTGGAGAAAATCAACAAGAAACATAAGTTCAACGATGCGTCCACCGTCCGTGGTAGTTGTAGGAGGAGGAGAAGGAAGAAGATGAGGATGATTCACTCGAAGGTCTGGACGAAGTTTCATATCAATCCAACATGATACGGCAGGGAAAATCGATATTTAACATTACTAGATATGATAGTAGTAGCGGAAGGAGAAAGAAGAGGATAGTTCACCCGAAGGTCTGGACCAATTTTCATATGAATCCAACATGATACAGCTGAGAAAATAGATATTTAACATAGGGACCGACTGACCGAACAACCAAAAAGTGTCCTATTGAAATTCACTGAGAACTTCTGGAGATATCGTGTGGAGAGTGAGACAGACAGACAGACAGACGGAAAGACGGACAGACGGAAAGACACGACCGAATACATATACCTCTCCAACTTTGTTGGCAGAGGTAAAAGATGTGTCCGAAGGGAACACATTGCTATCACGTCACTTGAACTCATGCAAGCTCATGATTCACACTTGATGCGTGGACATTTCTGTGACGCATCTAAAAACAAACAAACAATTAGCAGAAAACATAAACGTATGGTATGCTTAGTCACTAAATAGAAACCGTCAAGTGACCAACGTCTTTTGGCAGTATGTGATCAGTTACAAAATTAGAAAAGAGTGTGATCAATGAATAAGTTAATTCTCTTGCCTTTTGTTGGGCAGTGATCACTAAAAAGCCAGACTCCCCCCCACCCCCAAAAAAACCTGAACGATGCCGGACACAAATTAAGATACCAATTTAGCATGTGATTACATTGCAAATTGAACCCCCACTAAAAACTGGGGGGGGGGGGGTTTAAAAAACAAAGAAAAACGTTTTTCCTAGACATAATACGGATTAAATGTTTAAAATTTCAGGCCTCTAGCTCCATTGGTGCGGCTTGTACACGTGATACATACATAGCCTGCCAGACAGACTCACTTAAAAACTGAAGAAACCTATGTTGACAGTTTTGGCGATGGTTTCTTCAACTGAACTGAAATACATAAACAGGTCTGGTTAGTCACTCAATTGAAACCGTCACGTGACTGACGTCTTTTGGCAGCATGTCGTGTTGGGGGTGATCAATTAAAAAAAGGTAAAAGTGGTGATCAGTGAATAAGTTACTTCTCTCACCTTTTGTTGGGTGGTGATAACTAAAAAATCCAAATTAAAAAAAACAAACAAGCGAGAACGCTGTCAAACACAAACTAAGCAACCGATTTAGCATAAACTTATATTGTAAATTGGACCCCACTAAAAACCTATTTTGGGGGAATTTTAACAAAACAAGAAAAAGTTTTTTTTCTAGATATAAAAAGGAGTAAATGTTTGAATTTTCAACACGCAAGCTCAATTGGTGCGGCCTGTACATGTGACACATACATCGATAGAACCACTTAAAAACTGAAGAAACCTATGTTGACGGTTTCTAATAACTGTTTTCTGTTTACATGTGGGTTGATGTGTGGGTGTGGTGAAATACTGACCCTCAGCAGTTTCTTAGTTTGAGTCAGGATCAGCAAAATGAATGAATTAAAAAAAAGCATTCTTTCGGGATCTGTCACCAGCCGCGCAAACCATATGTACCGTGATGTCCCGTGTTTGTGAAGGCGCGTGTGACAAGTGGCCCGGGACTAATTCGATGAGCCGCTTAATTTACGGTCAAGTGCCTCTTCCCGTGTTTACGTGTCACTTTTCGGACTTAAGCTTAGCGATAATTTTCTAAGTCGGCGGTCTCTTGTGGTTGAGGGAAACTTATTTTGGGACCTCTGACTTTCTCCAAATCACAACTAACTACTTTTCAAAGCTGATTTTCTGTCGTCCGCTAGACTGCGCGTTTCTGATTGGCCGATCCCTGGTCATCTGATCAGTACCCGTTTCGCTTCTCACGAAATAACCCTTCTATCACTAAAGTATGTTAGCTTTGTCAGCCGTCATCATATCTTCGCCTTATCTTGGACTCACGCTGTGAATTTCGGTACTGAATTTTCTTCTCTCAGACTTCGTGTCTTTGTTTTGCTAGATAAATTGATGATATGTCCGAATCCATTATCGGATTATTTTATTATCACAACGGTAGCGTGGGGAAAATTCCTTCACGGTGGATTTGAGATGTGTATATCAATATGCACACCCATATACATACACGTGTACATACACATTAAAGTCAATGATGAACTTAATTAAGATGAACTTAATTTAAAAGTCTCAGATCGATAATAATGTTACACATTGGCGAGATCAACCTTGGAAGGATGGAAATCCCTTGATATGGCTAAATTTATCAGGATAGAAAGCATACAAAAATGTCAAGTAGACGTGAAACTAAACAGTTGCATACCCAAGCACGGAGCGATGGATTTCTTTTCATGAAATGTAGCATATACATATGTTTTTAATTTTTGGGGGTAGGTTTTTTATTGAACGGAAAGGTCCAGTTTAGATTATAATTACATAGTAAACAGATCGCCCCTAAAACCCTAGAAAAGCTTTATGTAAAATCAAAAAAAGTGTCCTGTCTGAATTTGGTGAGGATCGGTAAAAAATTACACCCCTGGGGCTTTAGTCCGGGGGCTAGCAGGGGCGACCGTGCACCCCACCCCATGATTCTACATTTAGGGTACCAAAATGTTCCTTAGGATATTCTCTTTCGGAAAAAAGATGTTCCCAAGAAAGAATTTGGGAAGAACTACCTCATGTGCATAAAACAAAATGGTCGCCAGAATACACAAAAAAAAACCCAACATAATTTCATATCTCGTCTCCCAGTTGAGATATCTGAGTACTTTAAAAGACTAAATCATGGGTTTAAGACATGGGGAATTTAATTTATAGGTATTTCAGGATTTTACAAGCAAGTGTCAAG
>VCCN01003932.1:104687-118521 GCA_006491835.1 Architeuthis dux
AAAAAAAAAAAAAAAAAAATTTGGAGCCCCTGCTCAAAATCCCTACCCAACTCTGTAATAAGGATATTTAGCACTACATATAGAGACGGATCGAGCCTCTTAAAAATAAGGAAAAAGAATTGATCACAAGAACATTTTGTGCTTTCAATCCATAAGACCTTCGTTTCCCCAGGAAAGTTTTTAAAAACGTTAATTTTTAAGGGTTACCTGTATATGGGTAATATTCACGTATTTATTTGTGAAAATCCCCCCCCTCCTTCTCAAAATTCTGGATCCGCTCCAGTGTAAATCAAAGAAAAAAAGAATTTACCTGATTTTTGTTATGCTTCAGAATCATTAAACTTTTTATTTGCTTGTTCTGTGCTCCCACATGTCGTTTGGTGCTACCCATCTGTAAACAAATCTTTAAAAAACCCATTTAAAACAGGTCTGGTTAGTCATATGTGACCAATGTCTTTTAGCAGCATGCCGTGTCAATTAAAAAATTAGAAAAAAAGGGGTGACCAATGAATAAGTTATTTTTCTCGCCTTTTGTTGGGCGGTGATCCTTAAAATGTCTGAATTTTCACAAAACAAGAGTGGATGAACAGATTTTATTTTATGTAGTAAAGTTAAGTACGTATTTATAATCATTGTTTTTCAAACGTGTTTTTTCGGATCTCTGAGATTATTAGCAAACAAAAAAATTAGATTTAATTTTTATAATATTTTTTTTTTAGTGATAATTACTACATAACTTTATTTAAAAAGATTTTCTTTTACTTATTGCCCTCAAAAGCTTTCAATAACATTGTAAAAATTAGCGACACCAGATGAAACTGAGTTTTATCGTTTCGTTTCATTTCGGCTATAAAAAGTGGCTAGGAAATAGCCATTTCTGCTATGAAATCCCCTGCGATTAATTTACCAGCTATGAATGTGCCGAATACCAGGCTGCGGATTAGACGAAATAAGCCCGATGGTTGGGGACCACTGACGTGAAATAATAACTGCAACTGTCAGAGCTGATTGAAAACTTACCTTTTGTTTGTTTTCTTCGGTTTCAGCTTCCGTAGTCTTCACTTCAAACTGCAAATTGTCCACCGCCAATGCAAATTCTATGTAAACGTGGTTCTCATTGGCTATTTCCTTTTCTATGGCCACAATATTTTCCTGAAAATGCATAGGCAAACAGGTCACTCAATAGAAACCGCCACGTCACAAAAAATTGAAAAAGAAAAGAACGTAATATTATCTGTATATGAAACAAAAATGTAAATGCAGGACCAGACTTGGGTACCGGCTACACGGCAGTCGCCAAGAGCACCAAGAGCGCCAAGAGCGCCAAGAGCTAGGGAGCTCCTGTCATGTGGCTTAAACTGTAGGACTTTCCAAATACAAATGGGAAAATGAATAAATTAAACAGAATAAAAACATTCAAAATAAGAAGATTCCATGGTGTGAAGTCAGATTTTTTAGGAATATCTGACAGTTAAATACTTTCTTTTGTGGTGAGAATAAAAGAAACTAGCATTCCAAGGGAAATTATAAATCACCGCCACCCATATTACTGTGTTGAGGGTGATCAATTAAAAAGTTGAAAAAAGGGCTGATCAATGAATAAGTTACTTCTCTCGCCTTTTGTTGGGTAGTGATCACAAAAAAGTCAAGCGTGAATGCTGGCAGACACAAAATAAGGGACCAATTTAGCATAAACTTACTTTGCAAATTCGACACCCCAAAAATCTTATTTTGGAGGGAAGGATTAAAAAAACAAAGAAAAGGTTTTTTGTTGACATAATAAGGAGTGATTGTTTAAATTTCAGCCTATATGCACAACACAATTTTGGAGACAGTTTTGGTTTACGGTTTCTAATAATTACATTCATTACTGAAAAAATGTACTTCAATCCATCTTTTCTGCAAACTTTGTCTGATGATGGATTTTGAGTTATTTGATTATTTTGGTACTAAAAGTACGTAATTTGGTCCCAAACCCTACAAACTTTGTCTGGTGATGGATTTTGAGTTATTCGATTATTTTGGTATTAAAGCTACGTAATTTAGTCCCAAAACAGTACAAATTTTGTCTGATGATGGATTTTGAGTTATTTGATTATTTTGGTACGAAAGCTACTTAATTTGGTCCCAAATTTTGTATGATGCTGGATTTTGAGTTATTTGATTATTTTGGTAATAAAGTTACTTAATTAGTTACTTACCAAACCCTACAAATTAAGTCTAATGATGGATTTTGTGTTATTTGTTTCTTTTGGTAGTGAAGCTACTTAATTAGGTCCAAGGACCGTACAAATTTGGTCTTCTGCAGTAAAAGACACATGGCAAACCTAATGAGAATGAGAAAAACAGAAGAATTATATCTCTTACCGCCAAAGACTGTTCCTGTTGATGTATCATGAGCTGTGTTCTCTCGATTGATTTGGTTAACAATTTGTTCCCGTCTTGGATCATTTTCAATGCTTTACATGTAAAACTGATTTGTGTATCAATTTTCGTCGTTTCGTGACTCATTCGTATTGTGTTGTGATTATAAAATGCTTTCTGATTTTTGCTGCAGAAAATTTAAAAAAAAACCCTGAAAGTCCTTGTGTAAAGATCTGGCAAGGGCAGTTTTGCCAACTTTATTGTCAAGTTTACATCTATAATTGCTTCAAAAAACATTTTAAAATACATAGAAACATCAAGATTCTCCAGATATATATTTAAAATCAGGGAAATCTAATCTTAAAAAAATTAAATCTGACTTTAATCTTTAACATTTATCGGCGGGGGGGGGGTGTATAACACGACCGGTTTATAGGTGATAAGTCAACTATAAGTCATTTATAAGTGTCTAATACACCCAGTTTTGTTTCTGAAAGGGTTTATCTAACAAATTTAATATTAAGATCCAAGGATATGAATTTGTTTTTATTTTTCAAAGAAATATCGCCAATCGGGAAATATGGTAACTAATGATTTATAATTTGATTTATGAAATCAAATGATGGATAATTTTATATCCGACAGTATATGATAATTATAAAGACATTTAATTAGTTGGGAACCTATATTTGCTCGGCGTCGGTGTAAGCGACTGCTAAACGTAAATGTAAATAAAGAAACGAGCGTAAATCCCATGGAGGCAGAAGTTTTTTTAACCATACACTTTGCTGCTCTTTTTACTCACACGTTTGTATTTTGGGCACAAATATAATGTGGTCCCCTGTTTCCATGACAGTTCGTCGTTAGCTCAGTGGTAGAGCAGAACCTGTGTATGAGGTAGCTTCCAAGGTGGACGCGGGTTTGATCCCCGGCGCTCATTTCTTTATTTACATTTACGATTTAGGACGCTCGTTTAGCAGTCGCTTACACCGATGCCGAGCAAATATAGGTTTCCAACTAATTAAATGTCTTCATGATTATCAATTTGATTTATATATAAACAGGTCTGGTTAGTCACTCAATAGAAACCGTCAAGCGACCACCATCTTTTGGCAGCCCGCTGTGTTGAGGGTGATCAATTAAAAAAGGGGTGATCAATGAATAAGTTACCTTTTCTTTGGCAGTGATCACTAAAAAAAGTCTGAACTTTCAAAAACAGGCGGACACAAACTAGTGACCAATTTATCATAAACTTACATTGCACATTGAACATTTTTTAGACATAATAAGGTAAAAATGTTGAAATTTCCAGCCCTCTAGCTCCATTGGTGTGGACTGTACGTGATATATACATACATAGCCAGCCAGGCAGACCAACTTGAAAACTGAAATAAACCTATGTTGACAGTTTTGGTGACAGTTTTGGCTGATGGTTTCTAATAGAAGGAAACAGAACTAGAATTCCAAGGGAAATTATAAATCACCGCCACCCATATATGCTGTGTTGGAAAAAGGGGTGATCAATGATTAAGTTACTTCTCTCGCCTTATGTTGGGCTGTGCTCACTAAAAAAGGTCTGAATTTTCAAAAAACAAGCGGGCACAAAGTAATGACCAATTTATCATAAACTTACATTGCACATTGAACCTCCCACTAAAAACCTATTTTGGGAGGAATTTTCAAAAAGCAAAAATTTCAAGTTTCTACTATGAACGGTTAGGGCTGTGCGAAGACCGGATACATTGATAAATACATAGAACACATGAATAAACTAAACCCAGCAATAAACCAGTTTTGTGGGTAGCAGTGATTAATAAATCCAGTAATAAACCAGTGCTGTGGGCAGCTGTGATTAATTAGAAACCGTCAACCAAAACTGTCAACATCAACCTAGGTTTCTTCAGTTTTCAAGTTGGTCTGGATGGCTATGTATGTGTCACGCATACAGGCTGCACCAATGGAGCTAGATGGCAAACTTCCAAGTTTCTACTATGAACGGTTAGACTAGGCGAAGTCTGGATACCTATATAGATACTGTAGATACATATAAATGTCAGTTTACCTAATGATTTTTATAGAGGTGCAGGCCAAATAAGGAAATAAATCGGGGCGGGGGTGCTTGATGGTGCTGGATTCATATATAGATACTGTAGATACATATAAATGTCAGAACACATGAATAACTTGAACCCAGCAATAAACCAGTGTTGTGGGTAGTGATGATTAACTAAACAGCAATAAACCAGTGTTGTGGGTAGTGATGATTAACTAGACCCAGTTTTTAAATTGACATAATTTGGATTACATATCTTAGCAGAAGTGTACATAATGATTTTTTATAGAGGCCTCTAATTTGCCGACAAAGTGGGCGTGCAAGCCAAATAAGGAAATAAATTTTCCGCTTGATACACCCCCTCTATTAGAAACAGTAGACCAAAACTGGCAAAATATGTTTCTTCAGTTTGTGAGTTGGTCCGGTTAGCTGGCTATGTATGTATCACGTGTACAGTCCGCACCAATGGAGCTAGGGTGCTGAACATTTACTCCTTATGTCTAGTAAAAACTTTTAATCTACTAGGTTTTTAGTTGGCGGTTCAATTTGCAATATAAGGTCATGCTAAATTGATCCCTTAGTTTGTGTCCAGCAGCATTCATGTTTTTTCCCTGAAAATTAGCGATCACTGCCCAACAAAAGGCAAGAGAAGTAACTTATTCATTGATCACCCCTTTTCTCAATTTTCTAATTGATCACCACCAACACAGCATGCTGCCAAAAGACGGTTTCTATTGAGTGACTAACCAGAACTGTCTTAGAGTACCTTTCATGCTACATTTGGAGAAAAAGAAAAAATGTTTCAACTTACCTTACTTCAATTTTCATTTTCATGTCTTCAATGAGGTAATTCTTATTATAATTGATATCTAATAATGATTTAAATTCTTCCTCTATGTTTTGCCTATCCTTCACAAGCTCCAACATCTTCAAATTGTATGCATCTTTCTGTAATCACAAATGATACTCATTGAAAACATACATACACGCCTCAAACCTGAAACAAGTATGACGCATTTAACACCCCATGATTCTAAATTTAGGGTACCAAAATGTTCCTTAGGATGTCCTCTTTCAGAAAAAAATGTTCCCAAGAGAAAAGTTGGGAAAAACTACCTCATTTGCATAAAACAAAATGGCCGCCAACACACACCAAAAAAGACAGAATTTCATATCTCGGCTCCCAGTTGACATATCTGAATACTTTAAAAGGCTAAATCATGGGTTTCAGACATGAAGAATTCAGAAATCCACTTGATTTTACCTTAAATACATAATTTATAGGTATTTCTGGATTTTACAAGAATATTTCAAGTATACGTTATAGGCACATTTCTGGATTTAATTCAAAATAATGAAATAATCTTCTAAGGAAAGTAACTTTTTTGTAAAAAGGTTACCAAGCAAGCAAGCAACACTCACTGTGTATTATACAGGGTGTCCCGTAAGAATGTTCTTTCAGAACCCATTGTAAGGGGAGTAACTTTATATTGACTCGGCTGAGAGAAGTCGTAATGCGGTTTGAGGATTTTGTTTCAATACAAAGTTACTGCCCTTACGACGGGTACAGAAAGGACACCCTGTATAAGTTAAATATTTCTTACCATTTCTCGTATTGCATCTTCAAGTTTCTCGTTCTCAGATGTCTGCAGTATCTTTGTTTTCAATTGTTGCACCAAGTTCTGCTTTTTTTCTTCACTCTGGGGAAATGAAAGTAGAGTTGCAATAAAAAGCAACAGATTAACAGAGAAACGGATTAAATATTTTCATTATTAGAAACCGTCAACCAAAACTGTCAACATAGGTTTCTTCAGTTTTTAAGTTGGTCTGGCTGGCTGGCTGGCTGGCTGGCTGGCCGGTTGTGTATCATGAATTATCAATTTAACCCAGTCAGTAAGACACCCGGCTAACGATCACTAGGTCGTGAGTTCAAATCACGGTAGGGAAATGGAGATTTTTCATATCAGTTTACACCCAAAGATTTGGTGAGGATGGTTCTTGTTCTTGTTATGATAGGAAAACAAAGTCAACTCCTGACTTTGCCCTAGAGTTTGACAAAGAATTTAATTATTCTTTGCCCGGAGTGGTCCGGACTCCCTAGGCCATCCCCCTAGATCCACACCTGTTATTAGAAAACCTTTTCAAAATGGCTGACTCACTTGTATTTGCAACGTATATGATTTGGTTCTGCGATTCTCCAATTTCACTCTCAATTCCACCAATGTCCTTTCATTGTCTTCTATTTCCTGTTTGCCATACTCAATGTCTCTGTTCATTACATTGAAGTCCTGCTCGGCTAGTTTTGCTGCATCACTAAAACACAATCAAATTTTTAAAAAAATCTTCAGTAAATGTTGAACATTTGATACAACAAGCCGGGCTGCTCCATTCCTATTCCTATTCCGTCTTTTCCTCCCAAACGGTGCATCGCAGCTAGATGTAATGATTCAAAATACCCCTAAAGTGTGCAGGATTGGGATGATTTGTAACTTTTAAGAGTTTTTTTTTGGCTGGGGTGGGGGTTCTATTTGTTGTATAGCCCTCTTGGTCCGCGGGAGGAAAATCCGGTACTTGGAGAAAAAGGAAGACTCGAAACTTGGTTTATAAAAATATGAGGATATATTTTTATTTCATAAGATACATTGTGTCGTGGAGGAGAATGAAGAGTGGGAGAGAGACAATGAGAGCTGACAGAACTGGCCTTGCATCTTTCCCCAGCCTAGGCGGTCTGTCTCTCTGCGGGCGTCCTGTGTCTCTCTGCTTTTTTTGAGGGCCTCTGTGTCGCTTTTATCGGGCTCGAACGCTCACGCTGATTTTCCAGCCACCACCTGCAAGTTCAGTCAACATCCTGTTTATGACCACTGAACACCGGATGTGCCTTCCGGTCCCCGACACCTTGCAGCCGTTGTCCTGTCCACAACTTTCAACACCTGTGGGGGGTCAAATCTGTGACTTCCGCCCAAATATCCAACATATTTACTATATAACTATAATGCTGAACTGGACTCCCAGTTTGTGTTAACCGAGTGAAAACACCAGCCTTCATATTCTGACACACTAATCTTTTGTAAGGTGCCAGGTTTTTTTCATATGTTAATCATTTTCAGTGGAATTTTCGAAGAGGTAAGAATCTGTAAAAGTCTGGCAACGATTTCCACGGATCACAGAAGCAGTATCTCTATGTGATCGTCGTCCGTTTACTTGGAAAGAAAAAAACGCCAAACGCACTACACACACGATCATCACTAACCAATGTTGCGTAATGCAGTTTGTTTTATACGAAAGGTCAAAGTCACTACTACACAGCCTAACAGTAACGGGCATGCTAAAACGTCTGATTGATGCGATGTTTCATCAGTTCGGTTTCTTTGTGGACAGCCCCCGTATTTATTAAATTAAAATGTAAACATTAATTAATTAATAGGGTACTTAACATTTCAGAAGACTTCGTATGAATTTTCGAGCGTACAAAGTTAGCTGTAAATCAAAAGATCTAGCCATTTTTTGCCATCGAGCGAAAGAACGTTTTGCAATCTTTACGCTAATCTTTTTTAGTGCAAGTTTAAACGTTATCTCTTATTAAAAAATCAGTGTCTTTATGTCATATTTCTATTTGCTTTTATAGGGTGGCACAATCACTTTCCATTTCAAAACTTATATAACTTATTTAATTAAAAGGTAATGCAATTTGTCCTTTAGATATATTCATTTTAGACCTCGGAAATTACTCTGAACTAATCGTGGAATATAACGTCCTGCAAATGACTTTCAGCTTGGTAAATGGACCCAATGCTATAATTTCTTGTCGAATATTATTCTTCAGTACCTGGAGTGTTTGGGCTTGTTTACGTAAACTCTTTTTTTTAAGATAACCCCCAAAGGAAAATAAAAAAATAAGATATGTCAAATCTGGTGTGGCGGTCAGTTAATTTCTTATCCACGTGAAATTAATTTGCGAAGCTGAAAATAGAAGGCAAATTCACGAGAAACAGCATTTAGCAGTTGTTTAAAGGTTAACCCTAACCCCTAATCCAAAGTCAAAAGATATTTACGATAACATATTAAGTTTATGAGAAACAGCATTGTTGTTTAAAGGTTAACCCTAACCGTTGTTCAAGGGTTAACCCTAAACCATAACCCTAACCCAAATACACATGATACTTACTCTAACACGAGTTTATGAGAAACAGCATTGAGCTGTTGTTCAAGGCTTAACCCTCGCCTTAAACCCTAACGCAAATTCAAATGATACTTACGGTAACATATTGAGTTCACGAGAAACAACATTTAGCTGTGGTTCAAGGGTTAATCCTAACCCCTAACCCTAATCCAAAGTCAAAAGATACTTACGATAGTATATTCACTTCACGAGCAACAGCATTGAGCTGCTGTTCAATGTGAATCTCTTCCTTACGGGCGAATTTCAGGATTTTCTTGTATTTAGATTCTGTTCGTGGCTGATACTTTAGAGTTTCGTCCATTTTCTCCTCTGCCTACAGATTTGAAAATCAAGACAATGTCAGATTTGATAGCTTCATAATCTTTCAAGCAAAGCTTTTTATTTTCTGAATTAATTTTTTAGATGAGGGATTATCATTACGTATAAATGTTTTCGGACTGTTGTTCTCATCTCGGTTCATCTTCTGAGCACAACGTTTCGGCCGTTGTACCCTACGGCCTTCTTCAGGTGTAACATGTAATATCCGCAAGGAAAGAGAGTCCATTTTACCATTCTCCCTCTCCGGTGGTGAAAAGCAAAAAAAACTTTGTTTAACAAACGTGGAGCTCCAAATTGTTAACTTGCTCAATGTAGTCCTTCCACGTGCTCCACTCCTGTGCATAACATCCTCCCTTCCCTCATACACTAGGAAGCTTATCTAAGAAAGGGGAGCAACTCAAGGTTAGCCATAATTGGCTAACACCCCAGCACCAAAATTGACTACCAAGGGGGCAACTCAAGGTTAGTCATGATTAGCTAACATCCTAGCACCACAATTGATATACAAATCAATCACCAAAGCATTGGCAAGCGCCATCTACCCTGAAGCCTTCATTAACTCCAAACAGTCAATTATCATTGTTAAACACACGTTGTTATTCGTTGCCATAGAAGCAGTGGTCCGAATTAATAAGTTGTATAAAAACAACTAAAATTAGGATGATGGTAAAAACTAGTCAAATTTAATAAAAAGTGGTATGTTACAATACTTCATCCAATAATAATAAAGATTGATTTATAAAAAACACAAATGTTATTATAATCACAAATGACCCCTTAAAGAAACGCCCCTGTGGCACCAACCTCGGACACCGACAATATTTTGAAATCTAAAACAGTCAACAACATTGTTTTGACCTAACAATTGCTTCCGCCCAAAGTTAGACATCTTTTCATTAAATTTACTTTTTATTTTGGCTTGAAAAAGTAAGTAACTTTATGGATGTATAACATGTGTTGTGATATAAATATGTTTTGCTTAAACTTGTTTGTAAATATATCTCTAAAACTAGCATTTCAAGGGAAATTATGAATCACCGCCACCCATATATTCTGTTTTGGGGGTGATCAATAAGAAAGTTGGAAAAGGGGTGATCAAGGAATAAGTTACTTCTCTCACCTTTTGTTGGGCAGTGATCACTAAAAAAGGTCTGAATTTTCAAAAAACAAGCGGGCATAAACTTGTGTTGGCTGGCTATGTATATGTCACGCGTCGCTGAAAATTTCAACATTTACTACTATGTCTTGAAAAAACTTTTGTTTTTTGAAAATTCACTCCCACAAAATAGGTTTTTAGTAAGGGTTCACTTTAAAATGTAAGTGTATGCTAAATTGGTCCCCGAGTTTGTGTGCGGCAGCATTCACGCTCATTTCGGACTTGGTTTAGTGATCACTGCCCATAAACTTATATTGAACCCCCTCTAAAAACCTATTTTGGAGGGGAATTTTCAAAAAAGATTTTCCCTACTCATTGAGGGGAGTGTGTGTGCAAAATTTGAAGTTTCTACTATGAACGGTTTGGGCTGGGCAAAGTCCGGATACATAGATACATATAAATGTCAGAACACATAAATAACCTAAACTCAGCAACAGTGTTTAAACCGGTCTATTGTGGGTAGCGGTGATTACTATCTGGTAATCTCATAAGCAATGTCAAAATGTGGGGTCAGAAAAAAATCACGTTTTTTATAGTAAAAGAAATTGCCGTAATTGGTTGTAACAATTTTCTTCCCTGAAAATTGCGTTTTACACCCGCAAGAAAAGGGTTCTATGCCTTATATAGTTCACCGGGCAGGTTTTAAGCTATATCGTTTATCTGGAAGCAAAAAAAAGATATTTTTGGTCCGGCCAAAAACTAATAACGTCCATAATTTCAAAGTACGGAAGCCTAAAAAAGAAACGTAACTGCTTGTTTTTATTGTCTCGGCCGTAACTTAGCAACAATGACCTACTTCTGGCTGTATTTACATTTAAAAAGTATGGAAGCCTAAAAAAAGATTAAGTTGTATAATTTTATTACAGAAACAAATGTTGCCAAATGCTATCAAACATTGTGCAACATGTTTTGAGTCTATTCTTTTTCCTGTTAAACCAAATAGAAACAAAAAGATATTACCTCATTGAGAGCATTTTGAATCACATCAATTTTCTGTTTTTGTACGAACATCTTGTGATGCACCAGTGGACTAAATAAATAAAACAAGAATGCCATAAAATTCTACTGACATCGTAACCAAAAAAGGCATGAAACCAATATTCTTGACTTTTTAGATAAAAAACCGAAAAGAATGTGGATTGGGGATAATACCTTTTTTGAAAAGATATTTAAAAATTGGAAGTTTTTTGAGAAAAATATTGATTGTGCAACCACATCTGAAAATGTTTTTGACGAAAATCTTTGGCTATTTAAAGGACTCTGAAAGACTAGCTGATGTAATAAATTGTTGTCTAATAAATTCAACTACGTAGCGCTGACAAATCATTTTATATTGACCTTGTATAAGTTGTATATTTAATTATCAAGAGAAAAGGTACCAATGATGCTCTATGTTGAATGAATAAGGCATTCCAAAACAATTTGGATATTGAGCAATCATGACTTTTCAATATGTCGCCCACTGTTTTCAGATACATTTTCTTATCAGCTATGAATATAAGATGATATTGAAGACATAATTAGTTGAATTTTTTACCATACAAAGTTTTGGGGAATTGTCATTTGGATAATACATGCAAGTCATTGAAAATTCAAGATGGCGGCCATAGCTGGTATGAAAATTGTAATTGCAATATGGTTGCGTAGACTAGTCTGATATAGATGATCTCGGTGTCAAATCATGTACGCACGAGGAAGCCGATAGTCGCATATTATTACTCGTGGCCCATGTGGCAAGAAATGGCCATCAGAATATCATGAAGTGTTGATAATAATGTCGTGGTGCTAACTGCGGCATTGGCTCAGGGTCCACAACAAGAAGGTGAGTTTTGGTTGGCATTTGGAACTGGAAAGAGTTTTCGATACCTAACAGCTGATGAAATTGCTACAGGGCTGGGCCTTAAGAAGGCACGTACACTTCCACTGTTCCATACATTGACGGGCTGTGACACTGTCTCAAGCTTTGTTGGTCACAGGAAAAAGACTGTATGGACTGTCTATCCAGAGCTTACACATGTTACCCTGTTCAAACAATCTTCTGCCCCTGATGACATACCATAGGAGGTAATGGCCACGATCGAGAGGTTTATTAGCCTGCTCTATGACCGAACCAGCACATGCACAGAAATAGACAAGGCAAAGGGGATGCTTTTTGTGAAGAGGTACAATGTGCAGTTAATCTACCCTAGAGGAGCATGGTAAGAGAGCAATGTGCGTGTGGTCAGATGCTACTGTCCACACCAGAATATCCTTCACCGTGTAGATGGGGCTGGTCAAAGACATATGAGGGGTACTATGAATCCTTCTGGCAGACGAGTCCAGCTATGAAAATCTAAAACCGTTAGAATAATCTTTTTTTTAAAAAACAAATAGTCCAAGTTTTCCACCTAGGCCCACTAAGGATGCATGCCAAATTTGTTTGAGTTGCGCCACTGTTTAAGGGAAGGGCAGACAAACAGATACAATTGTTTTATATACATAGATGGAAATCAGGCCATTATTACCGGGGCGAGAGCGAATGCAGACCCTACAATTGTATTGTTGCGAAAAGGGAAACCATATGTGAATTATGCATACATATACAGCATATTTGGAGCCGTTTTAGGCATTGGGTAATGTCAAAAGTTCAAAAAAGAAGTGGTTCAACCGAAAATCGACCATAGCAAAATAATAGATGCAACTTACATATGTTCGTTTCTGATAGAAATTTCCTTTCTTAAATGGCAGTTGTGAATGTACTTTAATTTGAGTCTCCTTTTGATCGCTGCACGGATTTGATTCAAAGTCCTAATGTTTTCCATTATGTAACGGTTCTTCTGAATGAATAACTCATGTTCTACAATCAGAAAAAAATCGATGAATTTGCCCGGGTTTCTACAGATCTAAAATGAAAAAGGTGCTGATTCATAAACCCTGAGAATCTCAATATCTCATTTGTAAACATTTATTCCAGACGTCATTAGCTTATCCAGGGTCAATTTCTTCCCTGTCTGTATTTCGGTTTTACATAGCTGTTTCGAGCTCTTCTTTTTACAGGCTAGTAACATCCCTACAGACTTGGTCCAAGTATGTTGTGCATGGACGGCCTCTTGATCTTGCACCCTGCGATCAAACTACGGCCCGAAGCTTATGTGTGTGGCCCGTGAACGTACTTGCACGGGCCTAGACTAGAATGAGATTTCGCGGTTATGTTGTAAACAGAAGCGTACGATAGCGAAGGACGGAGTATTATTTTAATTTGTCTTAATTTTTAGATTCCATATCTTTCGACGGAGCATGTCACAGTCGTTATCTACTGTGTTTGACTATGGGATGATACTCAATAGGGCCCCTATCCCTTCCATTACCATTAACTAATAAGAATATTAGATATAGCAGGGGTGGGAAAACTATGACCCGCGGGCCACATGCGACCCGCGAGGTTTATTTGTGCGGCCCGGTTCTCAAACTGTTGCGCCACGACACAATAGCATACCACAACTTTCACCCAAGTATATCACGTAAATTTTTCCAAATATCAAACATGTATTACGAGCCTTGGACGTGTCTAGTACGGATACTATGTCTGTCCCACTTCCGCCAGAGAGCTGCCAATCTTGTGGTTTTACCACTTGATTTTGTGAGATTTCAACCTTTTTAGCGACAGATGAAAAGAAAAAGGGTTGATAATAAGTAAGTTATCTAATTCTTTTCATGTGTTTTTATAATACAGTAATAGCATTTACATATTATATATATATATATATATGATAATTATAATGAC
>VCCN01003932.1:147670-216944 GCA_006491835.1 Architeuthis dux
GGGTAGATTGTTGCCCAGTCGTATTTTATGAGGGGCAAGGTGTAACAACTAGCCACGACCTGTCCATTTTTATTTCTCGATGTAATTTAGGCCATAACATCGAATTATTTGAAAACAAACTCTACACACAAATCAAGCATAAAGACAGCCATTTCAAATAATCAAGCGAGTTTTATTGAGCTGTGGTTTCTACAATGTAGGTATTTCTGCGCTCTTTGGACACCCCATTTTAAAACGTAAATTAAAATTTAAAACTGTTGTTTGTAAGTTTTTTCTTGTTTTTGTTAGAAAGAATAAAGTCCAATATGTGTCAGAAAAAAAAAACTTCAACGTAGAATTGTGCTCTTAAAAGTCAATTTAAAGTTTTAAACTATAATTTCCGCCATTTTGTTGACCTATTTGGAAATTTTCAAATATTCGAAGTCTGTAATTTAAAAATAAAATCAAGAAGTCTTCAGATGTTTTTAAAATTTTTTAGATATACTTAGTTTTATTACTGAACAATCCTTAACCGAATAATTACAATTTTCCATTCAAAAACTACATAAAAATTTATTTAAAAAATTTTTTTTAATGTTAGCGGGGTCAAATATCTGCCAACACCTTACCGCGATTTTCGCACCTGTTCACAAATCAATTACTGCATAAGAAGCTATTACGGAAGTCGGTATTTGTCAATAAACAGATGGCTGACTGTTAGATTATGACATGCTGACTTTGTTGACATGAAAATTATAGAAAATGTACGTTTATGACCATCCGTAGAAAAATATCGGCCAATTAAATCACAACAAAAATACTAATTTAAAAAAACTCCCATGGTTTCTGTTTTCAGTTTTTTTACATATCTTTACTTACCCTTTCACGTGAGAACAGATTTTAACTGATTAGAACAGAAACAGAGTAAAATAAATTAAATTTTTAAAAACAGTAAAAACTTAAAGATTCTCTATAAAAAAGATTTTAATGCTAAGATTATTTCTCTTTTTATGGAAAAAAGCAATAAATCATATTTTACCAAATGAATGAAAAATATTGGCAATTAGAGCAGTATATATATATATTTTTTTTTTTGCAGTTTTAAATAATTTAAATAAAAAATATTTACGGAAAATCATATATAGCTTTTTCCAAAAACAGAAATTATATGTTCATGGGCTTGACTTAATAATGTAAAAAGATCGGACAGATCCATTGAAAATAAATCAAATTTTTATGGGGAGTTTTTTTTTAATCCCAATGAAAAAATATTTGCTTTCCGAAATTTAGAATACAAACTGATTTAAAAAAAAATTCATCCTTTATTCAATAAGTATTGAAAATCTTATTAAGATCGGATCAATAGTTGATGTATAATATATTTTAAAAATCTAGGTGTTTTGATCGTGGAAAAGAGGAGAAAATTTACTACTAATTACTACGGAAAAATCTTTGGTTTACATTTGCGCGGAGATTTACACTATTTTGATTCAATAATATCTCCCGTTTTATAAGGTGCACACAAATAATTTATATCTCATATATTTCTCCAATCTTTCAACTTACTAATGACACTAACATGTTTTGACGTTTATTTTATCAAGGTGTCAATTTTCCGTAAGTGTGTCACGAATAGCGCAGAAATACCTACGACAATGTCTATAAAATTCTTTGTAGAGGCCAGAATATTTACTCAAGATGTCCAAAATCGTTTCTCTTTGTTTAGTTTTGGAGAGCGTTGTCCGAGGTGCCTTCCGTCCTCTCACAATATGGTAGATGTTGACGCCTACACATGACTAGAAGCTGAGCGCAATCTGCCATCACTTATTGAAACTAATGTATCAATTTCCCCCGCTCTCCCCATCTGTGGATGTGATGGAGATAATCTACATGTAACTGTAGCAGTTTTACAATTAAGGAAGGTTACTCTAATATTAATTATCTCCCTTACAGTTAAACAATTCACTAGTACATGTAAGCTTTACAATCGTTGTGAAGGGAGGTAATTCTAACATCAATCGCGCCCAATGCTTTATGACTATAGGGCCGTCTACCGAAGCCATATCGGGACTCCTGTATAAATGTTGAATACACATTGATAAGCTGTAAAATAATGAAAGAATAGGAAGAATAATAACAACAACGTTTCAACAGGAGAATTACAAGGATTGTTTCCAAGCATATTTATTTCAAGTTCCGATCACAAAATTATACAAGCACACATCAACAGTATCCATCTTGTATCTACAACATTGAAGATATATCAAACAAGAATGATCTCCTTGGAACGAAACAGCTCAACTTTTAAAAGCGATATTTTTTTTAACCAAATGTTCAGAATTTGATGTACATACAATAACAATATACCATTTTTATAAGATATACAATTGAGAAAAATTAGATATTTGAAAAAAATAGTTGCAACTCTTATTGGTTTTTTTTTTTTTTTTTAATATTCTAATGAAACCTTTTGAGTATGAAGTAAAATCATTATGAACCGAATTTGGCAAAATGACCGGGGATGGGACCCTTGTTTGCAGTGAATACGGAGCCACCCCTTTTTGGTCCGATTTTATTTCCTTGACGAATTCTCTTAACTTTTAGTTTCATATAAGGAAATTAAGATGTTTAATACCAAGGGGAATAACTACTGATCAAGTTACCCCCCCCCCGTTTCAAATTTAGGTAAATTTATTTTGTTTAATAAACTTTGTTTCCGCCACAGAAGAGCTCCGCTGTCTATTAGGGGTGGTATCAAGCGCTTTGTGACATTAAGAGTTAATATCATGGGGTCTGCCCGGTAGTTTGAAAATTCCGTATTTAAAAAAAAAAAAATTTAAATGCGAAAACAAATAAGCTGCAGGCACCATATTCATTGCAATGTAGTAAAGACGGTGCACATTAAAAATGTGTACCCTTCTATTGTGGGTCCAATCTCCGGTCATTGTACCTTGAATTTTAGCCTTGAAATTTGTGGCTCGTAGATTTAATTTCACAACCGTTGCAGATCCAAAAGTGTATTTTTTTTCTTGTGGCTCACGATGCTGCGCGAAATGTATAGTATTCTTCCTTAAAAGTCATAAAGATAATTTTATGGTTAACATGAATAAGTTTCTGGACTGAATGTTTTTTGTTTTTTAATTAAGCAATTTTGAAAATAAGTGACAATGAAGCAGACATAGAGAATTAAAAAAAAAGGTTGAGGTATTAAACAGTCATTGAAGACATTTATGATACAAAAATATAAAATGATAAACTGTTACAATAGACGAAGAATCAGAAATATTTTCAGCTATTTGGCATTTTGTTAGTTCGGCTAAATTACAAATGTGTGGTCCTGTTAGCCACATTCCTAAGAGCAAAGTATAGTATCTTCTTTACACAAAAACTGTGCTTTAAATCATTAAACGTCAAGGACGTGTCAGACATTAAGCTGATAAGAACAGATGCTACACTTTGTTCTTAGGCAAAGGAGCCTCATTCCTAATCGGACCACAGAATTGCGATTGTGCCGGGAGTTCTGACCAAGTCCAATAATATGTGCCGCACAACACGGAAATCTTTTGATGTTGTTTTTTTTTATCAAATGGCAGGTTTTACGGTCAAGATTCGGTTTTTAGCAGCACGCAGTTCTCCTAGAATAAAATGATTTGTTTTCCCTTTCAATTTAAGGTGCTTTCAATCCATTAGACCCTAGAATCATTTCTTAGTTTAAAAATATTTTAAAAAAGGTTTTACGCGGGGTGGGGGTTCTATTTACAACTAACTATAATGATAAAGTAGTGTAACAACGGTGCCGACCACGAGATCGAACCGGGGACCTCTGCCCAGCCACAGCCGAAGAGACTTCATGTGGCTATGCTGTTGGAACATCCGGGCTTCCCGCTCATTTTCTTTTTGCTGTGGCAGCCACTTCGCATACGGACACTTAAATCATTTTAGAATGTGATATAAGTTTCCGATTATGAGGAGTGGCGAGATTTTTCTTCTGCAAGTACACGGTGAAAGCCCCGCCAGTCAACCCCAGAGGGAGGACTCTCTCAATCTCTTATTTCGCACACCAGCTCCGCCTTCTCAATCCACTCGACTATGGACTGGCCGGGCGTAGAGCCATTAAACTCGGGGATCAGTCTCAGGTCGAACTTGTGTCGTGTGATATAGACACTGTGAGACTTTGTGCCTTGCAGTCCTCCCGTTTTACTTCATATGTTAGTTTAAAAATTAAATTTTTAAGAAGGTTTTACGAGGGATGTTCTATTTACAACTAACTATAATGATAAAGTAGTCACATACTTTCCACCATTTTTACGGGGGTACAGCTTGCATGAGTTTTCTCTTCTACCGGTTACGTTCTTAACCCCCCCCCCAACAACCTTAAAAATCTTTCAAAATCTTCGTTACTTACTTTAATACAATCAACCCCCAGCCCTAACCCTAAAAAATTTTAAATTATTGTAATTTTAGAATGCGATAAGTCCGTAAGAATGGCGAAAGCATGTGCCCACATTATCGTTATAGTTACATTGTAAATAGAACCCCCCTCATAAAACCTTGACATTTTTTTTTCTAAAACTAACAAATTTCGGGATGGTTTGAAGGTCTAATGGATCGAAAACACCTAACATTGGAAGAAATTCATTTTCCTCTTGGAGAACCGCATGCTGCTAAAAGCCGAATCTAAACCGGTTTTACAAAAATGGTTTACTGGGAAAGAGACAAGCGTATTTCATTTTAGTTACACTCAACATTCATCAAAATAGCTGAAAACTTGCTGTTTTAAAAAAAATCTTTAAACACCCTTCTCTTACTACATCCACATGAAGCATGTATAAAATAAGAATCCAACCAATGCTTGAAGAAAGCAGAAGCGTACCTAATGATTTTCATTGAGGGGGTGCCGCCACCCCCACTTCGGTACGCTACTGGAAAGGAGGGATATGAAAAAAGACTGTATTGTCACTTATTTAGGCAACGAACAGAATGTAATTTTTTTTTTTTTTCCAAGGTTCATATGATTTTATTTTGTCTGTTTCTCACAAACAGATACTTCCAGAGCCATCAAGGCAGAATCCGCCAATACAGGTCATGCTATTGGCAGGGCGGGCAGAGATATATCGCTTAGTTAATTTATTATGTTTTTCTTGAATCATTAAGATCCGGGAGAACTCCTTGTCAACTCATCCTTTTTTAGATGGGTTTTTTTTTCAATACATAAGTATTTGAATTGTTTAATTCATTTTAACTAATAAATTTAAAACGAATTGGAAATTTATATCTTGTTACATGCCTATTACGAAAATCTAATTGAAGAAAAGTTATTAAAAAAGAAACACAATTTTGAGTAACTATTAAAATACCCTTATAATAATGGAAAAGTCCCAAAAATTCGCTGCAAGGGAATTAACTGTTTTGTTGATAAAGTTCATTTGTACTATATAAGGGACGTAACCTCCTTAATGATAATATGGGAGAGTTGTGTCCCTTGTATTTCTTTTATCCACGTATATAAAACACAATGTGTATCTATAGTTTAACTAATAAATTAAAAAAGATGAAAGATATTTTGAATTATATTACATGCCTCTTACAAAAATCTAACTGAAGAAGAAAAGCTATAAAAAAAAAGAAGCAAAACTTTGTAACTATCAAGATATTATTCAAATAATTATCAGTGACAATTTCATTTTTTTCAAATGAGTCAAGTTTTTCTTGTCTTTTTAATGTAATAGTTTTTTTTTTCTCAATATGGTAGACAAAAGATTTGTTTCTGTATAATGCGGCAAACAGATTCAACTGTCGACTCACTCAACAATAGTTGTGATGCATTCATGCACTCCAGATATATTTTATCTTATAAAACATGATTTGTATAACACAAATTTTTGTTATTCATTTTTATTATTATATGAAGTATTGTAACCAATTGTATTAATTTCGACGACTATTTACCTTCATCTTAATTTTAATTTTTATTTGTTTTTACCACAGCTCAAATTGGGCCATTACTCTACAGCAGCGAGGCGACAGCTCAGATCAGAAATCATAAAGAATGAGCTCCTGGTGAGAAGGACGTGAGTTTGAATCTCACCAGGCACTTATTCTTTATTGCTAATCCGCGCTGTTTGCTTTCTGTCTATCTGTCGGCCAGTGTTTAGTTGCGATACAAATAACTAAAAATTAAGATGAAGGTAAATAGTCAAAATTAATGAAAAATACATTTTTGGCTAATTCCCAGAATGCGTGCGTAAAATGGAGATAACTCTAATGAATTAGCCCCCCCCCCCTTGAGAAAAAACACAGATCAAATTTTTATTTTGTACCGTTTTTAAAAACGGCACACAACAAAACAATTTAATTTGTTCAAAGCAATATCTGTTTTTCTTCTAAGGGGGAGATAACCCATGAAAGTTAAAATGAATTATCCCCCCCCCCCCATTTTTTTATGCACGCATTCTGGGAATCTACTAAATCTTTTGATTGAAATAAAAATGTTCAGTGATTAATTTATGGGATAAAGCTTTTCAACGACAATAAGTGTCAAGTGGCCATCTCTTAAAGAAATTATGAATTTGAGAAATTTTAAATAAAGCAGGATAGATTTTGTTATGATCTTACTAAAAGATTATTGATAACTTTGTATAAAATTCAGAAAAGAAACTCTTTTTAGCTGTGATAGAAAACTAATACTACTTTTGTCCCATATTTGTTGCTATATTTATATATACATTTATGCAAATGTAACCACTATTATGGGACAGAGGTAGTACACAATATAGAGAAACTTCATGAAACGTTCTAAAATTTGACAGCTATTTTGAAGAGAAATATACTTTATAGAAATATTTTACATAGTTCTGTTAGTATTTTTCTATATACATAGATCTTTTTCAGACTGTTGTCCTCATCTTTTTAAAAAAAATTGTTTTAAACACAACTTTTCGGTTGTTGTACCTTCTTCGGGTGGGTGGGAATAGGGACTGGTTGGGAGGTTTTCCCTAGGTAATGGTATTAGTATTATTATTATTTTTTTTCCTTTTCCGTTGTCCTGGAGGAGATCTGAAGAAAAATAGACATCATTAACACCATGATCTGTGGAATGAGGACATTCTTCCCCAAGCTTCTAAGGGGGAGGGGGTGGGGTCCCTCGTCCCAACATTTCAAATATCTCCATTTACGAGAAGGCCATAGAGCACAATTGTTAAAAAAACCCAACTAAGATGAAGTATAAAAAAAAATCTATGTATATTGGTGATTCCTCATTCCAAAAATTCAGATAGTATTTTCTACTTTCTGAATTATTTTTGGAGGCTTTGTCTTTTATTACAATTCATGTGTATGAGATATACAGGGTATATGCAGAAAAACGCAACGTTTAAAGGGGAAATAACTCTTTAAAAGAAACTTTGAAGTTGCCTCCCTTAAATTTACAGATGGCTGGTATGCTTAACTGTATTCCCAGCTAAGCGTATCAGTTGACTTGCTTATATATCAAAGATTTATCGAGTCTATAATAATAGAGATATAAAAGAATATTTTCAAATAGGTTGTACAATGAATATCCTAGAAACATTATGAAAGCTATT
Organism: Architeuthis dux; assembly: GCA_006491835.1. Classification (NCBI taxonomy): domain Eukaryota; kingdom Metazoa; phylum Mollusca; class Cephalopoda; order Oegopsida; family Architeuthidae; genus Architeuthis; species Architeuthis dux. Next base: position 155,233 of record VCCN01003932.1, read on the forward strand.
ACCATTAAATTAAAAAAAAATTCTGAACATTTTAAAAATCAAATTCTTAATGAAATTTGAAGAAACATTACGAATGTTTCAATAAGAAAACCCTTTTATACTTAAAAAAAAACAAATTCTTTAATATCTGAGTGTGTGTTGCTACCTTTTTGGTAGCTAGTTTTGTACTGATGATACAAACTCCGGATGTTTTATAATCATCAGTGTTATAAAAGGATTGGGTAATACTACAGTTTAGCCTTGCATCTGAACTATGCATTTATAGGGATCAAATAAATAGTTTAATTTATATAAATTATTCAATTTATTACATAAAATCAGTTACTTGTTTTTTCTTAACGTATTACGGTAGTAATAAATTAAAATACTTATTTGTTTGTAAAGCCAAAGAATTTCTTTTTATGTCTAGTAGAGCACAAAAACATTAAAAAAAAAGGCACCTTGAAAATTGTTGAATCGAAAAGGGACACATTTTACTCGAAGTTACTTTCCTTCGATAAAATTCTTTTTTTTTTTTAAACTAACAAATTTTCGAAGTTACTAAGATACTTTCTCCCAGAATAATAAAAAGCATTTTTTGTGCTTTCAATCCAACTATTTTTCGTAAAAGTAGGTTTTGGCTTTTATAGCGATTATTAGAGTTTAAATTTTAGTCATTGAGTAACTGTCATCTTAGTGTGTTAGAAAAAGAAGGTTGGATTGAAAGCATAAAAAATACTTATTTTTCCGGGAGAAAGTATCTTTATAACTTCGAAAATTTGTTAGGTTGTGTTTTTTTGCTTTTTTTAACTATTTTTTATCGAATGTAAGTAACTTCGAAAAATTTCGGTGTCTAGGGAAAATGTGCCCCTTTTCGATTTGACAATTTTTAGGGTGCCTGATGTAAACTTGATCCAAAGAGTGCACAAAAGTATCGGATACATTTCAAAAAGTTTATTTCAACATACTTGTACACCTCCAAAGATTTTTGAGTTTTGTACATGAGGTTTCAATGTTCAATATTTTTTGATTTTTGTATTTCTTTTTTTATCTTTGGTCCAAATTCTGTCAATTTTAAAGCTGTATAGGGATGTTGGTGCTTGTGACTCGTTTGGGACCCAAACTTTGCTCATTCCAAAAGGTCACAATTTTGGCGGACACCGGTGACGTCATGCTGAATAATTTGAATATAAATCGCGTGGAATATCAAAACAAAACAATTCGGGCGCTTCTGACTCATTTTGTGAATATTTTTTTTCAAAATGATGTAAACAAGAAGCGCCGGACAGATTATCATTAGATTACTTTCTTATCGTTTTGTTTTAAACCGTATTTATTAAAAAAGGAAAACTCTTTTTTTCAAATCAATATATGTAATTTTATTAAATTATACTTCGTTTTGAAAACAAACAGTTCACAAAACGAGTCAAAAGCGCCTGTTTTGTTTTTATGTTTTACATTAAAATTATTCAGTACGACGTAATAGCTGACATTATCGGTGTCCGCCAAAAATGTGACCTTTTGGAATGAGCAGAATTTAGGTACCAAACGAGTCACAAGCACCAGGATGTTAAATAAACCTTTTGAAAATGATCAGATACTATTTATACTCTGTGTAAATGCCTAGTTCAGATGCGAGGCAAAACTGCTGTATTACGAAGAATTTTTGATAAGAATTTAGTAGAACAAGAAAACTAGAGCGTGACTCTGCCGTGACCCAAGCCAGTGGCATTTTTATCCACTACCACACAACACATTTCTTCACAGGATTCATGTAAGTTCCCGGCTTACAATTAAAAACTTTTGCAAATTCATATGAATTCTGAAGAGTACCAATGACCCTGGAAAAAAGAAAGAAAAATGAATCAAAAGGAAAAAGATTCAATGTCTTTTGGGGGTGATCAATGAATAAATTACTTCTCTACCCTTGTGTTGGGTGATTATCACAAAAAGAGTTGCATTTAAAAAGACAAGCGTGAACGCTGCCGGACACAAACTAAGAGACCAATTTAGCATACAATTACATTGTAATTTGACCCCTCCACCCCCACTGAAAACCTAGGTTGGGAATTTAAAAAAAAATCTAGACATCATCAGCCGTCATGTCCACTGCTGAACAAAGACCTTTCCAATCTGCTTCCATGATGACCTATCTTGTGCTAACCTCTGCCACGACTTACCGGCAAACTTTTCTATCTCGTCTCTCCATTTTGTGTCTGGTCTTTTCCTACTGCGTTTACTGTCCCATGGGCACCAGTCGGTTAGTCTTTTGCCCCATCTATTGTCATCTCTATTTTTGCTGCTTAAATATTTGTATATATAATATCCTTCATCTTTCTTTTTTGCTGTTTTCTAACCTTGTCTTGCGCGAATGAAAACAATTTTTAAATAAAGTGGTATTATCGTCTATGTCCGTGTATTCAAGGGAAATAACTTTTTTTCTTAAATCTTTGGACCCCACTATTGTATGTGTACCATATTTTCTAATACCACCAGTCAGTTTCCAATTTTTTATTTATTTTTTCGGACAATCTTTCCGACCTTTCTCTATTGGTGCATACCATTTGCTTTGCATCACCGGAAGAAGGTCGTAGAATGGATTGGCCGAAACGTTTTTAACATCAAAAGAAGGGATTGGATTGTTTGAACAAAAGTTGGAATGTTAATGGCTCTTATTAAAGTTATAGAGAATATATCCAATCGGGCCAATGCTGCCTCGGCCCAAGGGGAACAACTCTTTTCTCGAGCAGAAGAGTTGTCTACCTTAACATCAGCAGTCTCTTTATTTTTGTTTCAAAATAGATAATACAAAAAAGAAAACCTTGATAAAGAGCGATGGCTTGAAAGCTATTGTCAATATTAGATTTTCATTGGATGTCCTACTATTGTGGCCGGAATTCTAAGCTGTGGATTGTGTTCATGATTATTCCTGAAAACTATTTGTAGAGCATAGGGCCGCAACACTCAGCATCAAGTGTTTTTAAAAAAATACACAGTGGAGTTGCTAGCCCAACCCTCCTCCTTTACCCGGGCTTGGGACTAGCTAGGGCGACTGCTAACCTGTAGGTTTTTCTGTCAGAGTAATCTTTTCTTGATGGACTGCCTTACAGGGCTAAAAGGTTCCAACTGCCCTGCAATTTACCCATAGCCGGGGGGGGGGGGGTCAAGTGGATTCATGCCTTTCCCAAGGGTGTTAGTGTGAAGAGAGCATAAACAGCCACTGCCAAGACTCAAATGCGGTCCACCAGTAACCTTCGCACCTCATTGGAATGACAAAATGTGACAATTTTGTAACAGATGGGAAGAAATATGAGAATTTTCATCTTATGAAACAGGAAGGAAAATCTTAAAGGGACATTATAATCCACACACACACATCCACTAATTTTCCATTTTTGTTTTTAGTTTATATAAAATAACAGGTCTGCTTAGTCACTCAATAGAAACCGTCATGTTACCAACATTTTTTATTTTTTTTTTACATAAGGAGTGAATGTTGAAATGTTTAGCCCTCTAGCTCCATTGGTAACTGTTCCCCTGTCCCATGATGGGCAAATCAAGCCCTCCTGCCCCCCTTAACATCTATGATGGTGATTCTCTGCTTGATTTATTTGTCTTTTGAAGATTCCATAGAGATTTGTTGAGGTGATCTGTTTTTCTCAGATCTCCATTTTCAATTTTGATTGTTGTCTCTCTATCCTTGACATATTTGTGGAATTGTTGCCAGCAAAAACATAAGCTGGTGTGATGCTTTGGACAAGTTCGGAATGTTTTGGCACCGTGACACTCCCAAGCAAAAAAACTGGTAGACCTTGGAAAAGGCCTATATTCAACAATGGACTTTAACTTAAGAGCGGCTGGGGCCTAGAATATGCTGACTGCATTCCCTGCAGAGAGCCAGCCTCCAAACAAGGGCCACATGTTTTTTCACCAAAGTTGCAAGACTATTTAAAAAATAAAAAATAACCTCTCACCAAAGTTGCAAGACACTATGTATTAAACTGATTTTGGCATTAAATGACCCATCAAGGGTAGATATGCCACTAAATCAATAAACAGGCGGCTGCTGACATGTCTGCTTCATTTACAAATATTGATACATCCGCCGCCTCCAGAAATCATGACCCTAATCTGACCTGGGGACATTGATCAGACACAGTGCACGTTATATTTGCTCTTTGTCTGCCCATGTGAGCTTTTGTGGTCCTCTGTCCGTAATCTGACAGTGCACGTTATATAGCTCCTGGGTTTCAGTAGGAGGGTGTCGTACATGTGAAGGTGGGTCAGGATTAGTGATAGCACTATGGAATATAGTTGCTAAACAATGAACCAATGAGTGATAACCAACTTAACAAAACAACACTTTTCTTCAGCACCCATAGTTTGTGAGATTAGTTTACTAATCACTGCAGTAAGGTAAGTGCCCGATGTGTGGTAATAATCAGGAATTTAAAAATTAACAATGTCCTCCTATCTCTGAATTTTTTAGATGGGTCATTATCATTGTACATAGATCTTTACAGACTATTGTCCTCATCTTGATTTTTTAACACAATGTTTCTGCCATTGTAAACTAAAGGGGATGGGAGCTTGACTCCTTGAAGGGCTCCCCTCCCAACATTTAATGCAGTGGTTCCCAACTGAGGGTCCACAAAGCTATTACTGGGGATCCATAAGCTTGTTGAGTATGCTGACATTTCAAAAGCCTAGCTTGGGCTGGGGGTCTTGGCTTCTTGAGGGGCCACCCCCAACATTTAGTGAGATTTGTTATTGTAGAAATGCAGTAGATGAACTACTATTCATAAAGCTTTTGCCCCTCCCCCCCCCCCCGATCCCATCCAGACATAGACAGCAGAATAAGGAGAGTCCGTCCCCACATTTCAGCAATGTTCTCGATCAAGACATACATCTGAGAATGGCCGTAGTGTAAGATAAAGCGTCTTGTCTCTTAAGAAAGAGCTTTCAATGGAGTATGGAGCCCAGTGATGAAGAGCTGGTTTCTGTTGCCTGCATCAGCTTAGTGATCGTTGCAAGTCTGGTCGAGACCAGAACTTTATTCCTAGAAGTTTTTATGACCACCCCCTTGGCAGGATGCAAGTCCACCGAAGGGATACCTCCACCCTAATCACATAGCTTAGAGTATACCCAATTAGCTGCTGAGTGCACAGGGAAATTTGTCCTAATGAAGAGTTTTCCACACTATTCACTCATACAGAGAATTGAACCCAGGACTGTCTGTATGTGAGGTAGATGTGCTAACCATGACAGCAGCCGAGCAGCCATAGTATGTTACAAAAACAATTATCATTAAAGTGTACAAAAGAATAAATTGTTTTGTATTTTAAATCAATTGAAATGTTTTTATCTTTAATCTTTGATGATTACTTGCATCAATAGCAAAGCTTCTCTTACCTGAACCTGCCTGGACTGTGTGTTGTTGTTTGGATCCTGTTGATGGCTGCTTCGCGACGCATGGAGCCACACCACACCTGAAACAATTATAAATCCACAATTTTTTATGGTAGTCACATATTTTAATTAATAATTAAAGATTTTACAGGAAAGCCTGATATGTTCCAGGTAAAGAGTGTGTGGTAGGGGGAATGTGTGTAATAGCCTGACAGTTTTTTACTAAATGTTAGTAAGAAAATGTGAGATGCCAATCTTTTTATGTATAACTGAAATAATTTTATGCGTTATTAAGTTTCATCTTAATGTTGGCAGTAAACAGTAACCAAAAAATATTGAAAGGTATCAAAACTTTATAAGTTCAAGATACTGTATTGCTATTTGAAGCATGGACTACAAAGCACCAGAATGTAGTAGTCAGAACATTGTTTTGCGTGTGCTAGTATGGCATGTGGTACCAATATGGAGAATGGGTGCCAGCGTCCAGGATTTTGTAGCAGAAAGTACAGCCTATGTTTTGAGTATCAGAGCTTCTGTGAGGAAAATTTATCCATAATAAAGGTTTTTAAAAGATGACAAGAATGACTCCATTTAAGTATGGTCATGACAAAGGAATGAACAGCAACAAATGAAAAACGAAAGAGACACCTTTAGAAAGAACAAAACATTTATTCAAATGAGGGAAGTATAGATTCAGTCAATGTTTTGTGTGTGTGAATGTGAAAATCCATTGTCTGTGTATCATGTGATTTTGTGATAGTGTAAGTAAAATGTTTTGTGTCTAAGAGTCCTTCATGATGTGTAAGGTGTGTGAAATATGCTTATTTTGGAATAAACTATGTTCATGGAATATACCATTTTAAAGCTTGAATTTCACCTATTTATTTAAGCTGAATGTTTTGTTTTTTTTTCACTATTTATTCTGGTTTATTTGAGGCTGAGATATACTGCTGTGAAGTTGATGGTGAAAAACCGCAATTATTTTTGCACCAACCTAATACAAGTACACAAAATGTCTGACATCTAAAATGTTTTAGGAATAAGATGTACACGGAAGAAATACTAACCTGTGCAAAATTGAGGAAAAACAACTGGTCATGAGTGAAGTTTGAAAGTCCTGGGAGGCTTTTTTCTTTTTCATTTTGTTTTGCTTCCCACTTCTTGTAAGCCTGGAAAGAGAAGAAAGAAATGAAACAGGTCTGGTTTGCAACCTACTAGGTTGATATAATGACAGATATTAAGAGATTAAAAATGAAAACAGAACACATACACACACAGATCCTTTATTCATACATATTTACAATGACTGCAGTCAACGATACACATGTGTGTCTTCTCCGATCTCCTAAAACCAATATGGCTGCTAGTTCACCAGAATGTAAAGCAGTGCCCCCTTACTGGAAGTTGACAAGCACTCTCCTGCCTAAGAGGAATACCTCAATATACTTAACATAACCAATGTCGTTTGGCAGCATGCTTTATTGGGGGTGATCAATTATTATAAAATTGGAAAAAGGGGTAATCAACAAAGTTACTTCTCTTACTTTTTGTTGGCCAATGATCACTAAAAAAAGTCTGATTTTCAAGAAACAAGAATGAATGCTGCTGGACACAAAATCAGGGACCAATTTGCAGGATGTGGGGGATGATTTTAAAGGGGAACAAAAGCTTTATGAATAGTAGTTCAGCATTTCTACTAACATTTATACAATAACAAATCATACTAAATGTTGGAGCCTGGCCGTCAAATCTGCAAATTTTTAAACACTTTAATATGATGTGTATATATATAAACATTTATCATAGTTAGAAAATTGCCATCAACTTACACGATATGCCTGCTTCAGACCACCGTTGTCTGCAATGTTTTCTCCTTGAGTGAGGATTCCGTTTAGCTTGAAGAAAAAAAGGTTGAGAAAGAATGAATTTGTAAATATTATTTCAATTTCAAGATAAATTTTCCTTTAGCATACAGGGAAGATGTTCAATTTACTTTTTCAATTTTACTTAATGTGTTATTAAATTCAGTCAATCTTTTTGCCTAAAGTTGTGATGGTGATCGGGCCTTCTTGATGAGGGTGTTTGAAAGTTGGAACCTTATAGTCAATAAAGGATAATGGTGCAGTACAATTGTTTTATGTAACCCCAACTTAATGTACCCACATAAAAAAACTATTATTTACAGGGTTGCCACTAAGATATATTCCAAATATACCCCCACCCCTGGAAAAGTGGCAGCAGATACCCATGATTACATGTTGACTAAAATGGTAGAAATAAAGAGTTGAGCACATTTACAAGTGTCACCAGGGTAATTCTACTCTCTCTTTTGCTTGTGACAATTCTTGACTGTTGTCAACTCCAGCTTTTCTCTCTGTATGGCTTACACAGATGATTAATAGGAAGTTTCTGATTCTTGGTTTATGTTTGTAAGTGTAATGAAAAAGTAAAATAATCAATGAAAACATCTTGAAGACAATTATAATTTACTAGACAATACTGTGCACCATTACAGCTGCTTAAAGGTCACAAACAAAATCCGGCCCACTGACTTCATTGAATATGTGACGTTGCATAAAAAGTTCTTTGTTTTCCTTATCCATCTTTGGTTAGCGAACAATTCACTATAAAAAAATAGAGGAAACTAGAAATCACTCAGAGCGCATACCTATGTCATTGTCAGGAGTAATTGTTCATGGATCTGTTCCCAAATTGTAATCGTTTCTTCCATAGCCCATTGTCTACCCTTCCACAAAATTACATTGAAATTCATTTACTTTTGGAGATATCTTGTGGACAGACGGACACAACCGAATACAAATACCTCACCAACTTTGTTGACTGAAGTAAAAAATCTAATTTTTTGCAGTGGCCTCAAATGAATCAATGTTTTATAGCTAAACATGTTTTAACACTACGCAAACTGTTTCCATAGCCTTGTATGATCATTTGTAATATTATGGTCTTGGTGACTTAAGTTGGTCAGTTAAATAAGTATAACAAGTCCATTTTAGTTTTAATAAAATGGATGGCCTTGTTAAAATCTTCTCATGGTCAGAAGGGATATATATTTTGTCAGAAGCCAAACTCCTACAGCGTTTTGTGTCGGCTGAGAATTTTACAGAAAGAACCCCTGCTACAATTTTGACACCACGATTTTGTCATTAAGGCATCAGGAAATCTGCGTGAACATGATATATTGATAAAAAAAAACCAAATGTTTTGAAAAACAAGTAATTGCGGATCAAAGATGCATTATAGATAAATATAATTAGTGGAAGTAGACAAAAAGGGACAAGCTATTTAGGCAGACATCAGGGCTTAAATAGAGGTCACTTTTAGAAAAGTAGGCAGTCAAAAAGGTTTAGAAGCGTGTACTGCCTTGGCACGTGTGAAGCTAATTAGCCTTTCTCTCTCACCGTATACACCCTCTCCTCCTCCTCGGTTGATGAAATGTTTACATGTTTGTATTCTGGAAACTTATGTTGTGATTGTATTCCACTTACATGGGACAAGTGAAAAAAAATAAACATACACGCTTTTTAAACAGTGTTCATCTCATCCTTCTCTTGCATGCTGCAAGCCCTGCATCTGCTGAAATGTATGTCTGCATGTTACGTAATAACAACCGTTATGCAACACATTGTTTTATTTTTATTCACCTTGGCGCTGCAGGACCTAAAAACATTTCTAATCCAGCCCGCCACCAAAAAAGATTGCTGACCCTTGTTTATAGATGATTGTTAAACTAATCTTTTCAGTCAATCTTCAAAAAATTATCTGATGCTTTAGTTGAGCTGATTGCATACAAACACTGACATATTTCAAGCCATATCATATAGGTAGTAATTAGGCTTTAGCTTCATAGTACACACCAATCGATATTGCAGAGAATACATTCATGCATCATCATGCAATATAAATACCTACATTCATTTCGGCTTCAGGAATGATGTAATTACTGTATTGATCAACAATGCACTGAGTTTGGTTCTTAAATCTCTGAATGACGTCATCGTCCCACCACTGCTTCAAATCACCATCTTTGTCATATTGACGACCTACAAGAACAAGAAAGATAATCAGAAAATGGGACAAAGCAAAGGTATAACAGGTCTGGTTACTCAATAGAAACCATTACGTGACCAACATCTTTTGGCAGCATGCAATGTTTGGGGTGATCAATGAATAAGTTCTTTCGCATTTTGTTGGCCAGTGATCACTAAAGTCTGAATTTTAAAAAAACAAAAAACAAGCTTGAATGCTGCTGGACACAAACTAGTGACCAATTTAGCATAAACCTACATTGCAAATTGACCCCTCCCCCCCGATACTAAAAACCTATTTAGGAGGGGACATTAAAAATAAAAACATTTTCCTAGACATATTAAGGAGTAAATGTTGACATTTTCAGCCCTCTAACTCTATTGGTGCAGCATGTATGCATGATACATAGCCAGCCAGATCAACTTGAAAACTGAAGAAACCTCAGTAAAAATGGCTCTGATCAATGAATAAACCTAACCCTAAATTATTCAATTAATCACAACAAAACTGTAAAAGTTGTTTTAAATTAAACTCCAAGACAAAGTCAGTTGACTTTACTTTCCTATGTAACAAGAACAATCCTCACCAAAAATAGGGGAGTAAAGATATATAAAATCCCCATGCTGTGATATGAACTCATGACCTAGTTATCACTAGCGCTAAACTGACAAGTCTTATATACCACCAACATTTATATTTTTAATTTGTTTAAAACCTGTATTAATATTTTCATTACCTTTCAGTAGTGAATGGCAGCAGGTTTTTTTCATTTAAATTATATGGACGCTACAAATGAAGTGACTAACATAACCAAGCTGGTGCACATGATCTTCAATGCTTGATTTGGATACTTTGAGTATGTTAGCTATCTACCATGTCATATAACGTTGATTATTCTCAAATAATGTCTTGATTTGATCTGACCATAGAGCATTGTTCAGTAGGAAACCACTTTTGACAAGTTCAGTCATAAACTGCACAAATCTTTTTTTTTTTTTTTTTTTTTTTTTTGTATTTGAGTCACATTTTTACCTTTCTTAAAATTAAAAAAGCATGATATGCTTAAAATGTTGCTTATTTTCTTCCATTTTCAATGTTAGAATCAATAAACAAAATATGCTAATTTTAACAACTTTTTTTTTCTTTCTAAAATGGATGCTGATATGACATCTGTTCACAATACAATGAAAAGTGATCTATTTGAATGAAGTTAGTGAAAACTAAATGCTACTAATGCCAGCTAACAAAAACAAAACAAACTTTTTGGCCAACCTAATATAAAACCTGAATTTCCATTTCAAATTCCTGTTGAGGGAGGATCATTTCCCAAAAATATGCCAATGAGAAAAACTCTACTTTTAAACCAAGAGAAAGGAGTAACTCTTATCTAATCAGAGTTGTCCATCTCCTAGACTGGTTGCTAACCATAGCTAGTGAGCCCTGTCAGCCCTACTGTGCTCACTAGCTATGGTTAGGAGACGGACAACTCTGATTCCAAACCAGCCTGAAAAGGGTTGGGAACCGTTAGACTATTTGACACACCCATGATGAAATCATCTGTGGTGCCCCCAAGGACCCTGCACCGGGTTACAGGATAAAAAAAAAAAAAGAAGAAAAGTCAAATGTAAAAGCACACCGTCTTATGCAATTCTATGTACATAGTCATCATATATATGATGTCATGTCTGTCACACATAGTATCAGTAGCAGCCATCATTTCTTCACCCCTTCCTACCCTCTTATTGAATTACCTTTCTTTTCTGCCCTCTCCCTTTCTACCATGTCTGTCACACTTATAATATCAGTAGCAGCCATCAGCCGATCCTGTTGCACACCTATGATAACCTTTAGCAAAGGGATGGATCATGGACTAGTATTGAAAACCTGTAATGGATTGGAGATTGATGAATTTGTAGAGTCAGGAAGTCCAATTAGATTTTACTGACATCTAATATCATCTCATTTCATTGACTTTTTCCCTTTAGTTCCATGAGGAGCATAGGCCATCAACAACGCCCCCGCCAGTGCACTCGGCTCTGGGCAGTCTTCTTTAGATCCCCCCAGGAGTGTTTGCCTCTGTGTCTCCGGGCCTTTCCCTCTTTCCCTGTGGGTTCCAGGTCAGGGCCTGCCTAGCGATGTTGCTGGCAGCCTCCCTGAGTGTTCAGCCTTTATTACTGTGTATAAAAAAAAATTGGAGGTGTGGCTAGCCGAGTAATTAACGGCACGGAGAATAGGATTGGTGAGCCAGAGTTCAAACTCTGGCTGGGACAGTTTGCGCTCACTTGGTACTAATGCCTTTGGGAAAGGCATGTATCCAGCTTTTCTCCCCTGCCAATATGTAATGGGCCAGCATAGCAGGGTAATGCCCATCACCTGCTCCTCACCCAGCCCCGTGACTCTTTACTTGTGTAATGAAATACTCTGGTTGTGTGTGTTCGCATGTTTTTGGAGATAATAATTTTTACGTGACCAAAACGCCATATCATATTACCCGGGCTAGAAAATAGGTCAACCGGTCGACAAAGTCGTAACAAAGGTAATAAGTCTGACCAATCAGCTTCGCCGGGTTTTTAAAAATCTTTTTAGGACGTTGATTTAAAATTTAGTTTAGAGTTAGTTAGCGTCGGACACCCAGCGGCGACAGGTCAACAAGTGAGGAGCTTCCCCTGTCAGGGTGGGAATAGGTGGAGGAAGCCAGGCACCTTGATTTTTTAACTACTACCATCACTGGAGTCATTCAGTAAAGTGACCACTCATTTAGAATTTTAACTGAAGCAGAATTCAATGCATCAAAGTGATCTGTGAATCGGCCCGGAATCGAAGCTATCAACAGGAATAAAACAAACCCATATTTTCAATCTGACAATAAATAATTTTTGTTGTCTTTCCATCATGTTTATTTCCCTCCACAGAATCTCCCCTCTCGTAAATCTGCAGCGCTGGAACAAGACATCTCGCTCATCGGCGAGAAGAAATAAAACCAGCATTATTATTATTCTACACTTGGGAAGGGAGGTCTATGTCCCTTCGACGGGCCTGGCAAGCTGGAAGTGGATTGGGGTAGATTGCTCATGTAAAATAAAGGAGATAAACCCCCCCCCCCGTTCAATATGCAATGTAAGTTTATGGTAAATTGGTCACTAGTTTGTTTTTTTTTAAATTTAGACCCTTTTTAATGATCACTGCCCAACAAAAGGCGAGAGTAACTTATTCATTGATCACCCATTTTTCCAACATTTAAATTGATCACCCTCAACACAGCATATGAGTGGTGGTGATTCATAATTTTCCTTGGAATGCTAGTCTTTAAGTATGTTTCTCTAAGTTTTGGGTTTGTTTTGTTTTTTTGTTTTTCTTACATTACATTTTAAACTTGACTAATGGAAAAAGTTCCTGTTAAAGATATCAATGTATTTCAGTAGAGAAAATACGTTCTACTTGTCTGAAATTTTGAGATGAGGTAACACGTGTCAATGATTTCTGATAAGAATTGCAACTGGCCAACCAGCATTCAGAGCCTACAATGTCAGAAGTTCAGGCATCTGGGCAAGAGAATGACCTTGCAGATGTTGAATTGAGGTCATGGCAGAAATGCTCAAGTCCCACTGCCTATCTATCACAGACGCAACCCACCAAGCCCTCCATTGTCATCTCCAACTCCCCCACGACACCTCACAGTACATGTGGAAGATAAAATACTTTCTTCTGATTATCATTTTCAGCTTTGTTGTGTTACACACAATGTTTATGGCTGTACACTTTTTGGTCTTTCAAAAGAGTGTATTTGCATCCAGTAACCCTGAAGACATTTTGAAAATAATCCTTTGTTAAAAGCTCATGAGTTTCCAATTGTTTTCTCAAGTTCTGGGATTAAGTATTTTCATTAGAAACTATCAACATAGGTTTCTTCAGTTTTTAAGTTGGTCAAGCTGGCTATCATGCACCAGTGGAAATTTAAACATTTTCTAGAAAAAAATGTTTTGGGGTTTTTAAAAAAAAATGGTTTTCAGTGGGGGGGTATAATTTGTAATGTAAGTTTATGCTAAATTGGCCCTCCACTTGCCTTTTGTTGAGCAGTGATCACTAAAAAGTCTGAATTTAAAAAAAGAACAAATGTGAAAGCTGCTGGATACAAACTAAGGGGTCAATTTAGCAAAAAAACCTATTATGGGGGTGAATTTTCAAAAACACATTTTTCTAGACATAATAAGGAGTAAATGTTTAAATTTTCAGCCCTCTAGCTCCATTGGTGCAGCCTATACACGTGATACATACATAGCCAGACAGGTTTCTTCAGTTTTCAAGTTGGTCTATGTTGACAGTTTTTGATGATGATTTCTAATAATGTGTGCATGTGTTACTACCATTGTGTGAAACTTGGGCATTCTACAGAATGCCTAAGTATCTTATTGAATGTGTAGCATCTTTTGGGAAAGTATGAAATAGGTTTATTCAATGCCTAGGTATTTTATTGAATGTATAGCATCTTTTGGGAAAGTATGAAATAAGTTTATTCAATGCCTAGGTATTCTTAGGATGTCTGGCATTTTGTAGGCAAAGTATAATAAACAACAGGGTTGGACAATTTAACAAATTGAAACATGTGAAACCTAAACTGATTAAAAATATAACAGTCAATAAGAAAATGTTATTAATGAACTAATTAAATAGAAGACTAAAAATTATGCAATGTTCATCAGAATATTTTTTTCAGATACCAGTTCACTAATAAAATTTCCTCATCTCTGTTTGTGAAACCAGAACTAATTAAAAATTTAGTAAACAGAGACAAGAAAATTTTATTAGTGAACTGGTATCTGAAGAAAATATTCTGATGAACATTGCATAATTTTTAGTCTTCTATTTAATTAGTTCATTAATAACATTTTCTTATTGTCTGTTATATTTTTTTTAATCAGTTTTGGTTTCATTGATTTCAATTTGTTAATAAAGTGTCCAATCCTGTTGTTTATTAATCACCACTACCCAAAATACTGGTTTAATTGGGTTTATATTATTCATGTGTTCACACATTTATATGTAGACAGACTTTGCCCAGTCAATTTTATTTATCTATGTATCTGGACTTCGCCCAGCCCTAACTGTTCATAGTAGAAACTTGAAATTTTGTACACACATGCTTTTTTTTTTCTTGGAAAATTCCCAAAATAGGGCTTTAGTGGGGGGTTCAATTTTCAATGTAAGCTTATGCTAACTTGGTCACTTTTGTACCCGCTTGTTGTGTTGTTTTTTTTTTTTGTTGTTGAAAATTCAGATTTTTTAATGATCACAGCCCCACTTTTTAATTGATCACCCCCCAACACAGCATATATGGGTGGCAGTGATTCATAATTTCCCTTGGAATTCTAGTTAAATTATACTTTGCTTAAAAATGCTTGACATCTTATAGAATACCCAGGAATTCTATAGAATGCCCAGGTTTTACACAATGCCACTAACACGTATCTACATTATCGCCCATAAATAATACCTCTACCACTATTTTATAGAATTTTAATTTTCTTCTAAACCAAATATAGCAGGATTTCTTTTTAGCAGAACATTACACAATAAAAACGGATATCATCAGGTATTATTTATAACCAAACTCTACAGTATTGAAACTCTGTTGCCAAAAATGAGTACAACACTATGAAAAAGTTTATCTAAAATCAAGTTTTGTCAGCAACTTATAAAAATGTGGTGAATTATAGGGTTAATCGAGAGAGCGTTTAAGTTGGAAAACTGTAAGCAGCAGATGATACAAATGAGTGGAGTCAGTTCCCAAGTGGATAGAAAAAGTGACGGCTAATGCAGGGAAATCTTCCACCCTTTGTCCAGAGCCATTGGCCTCGCTCTGCTTATATCAGTTTGTGTTGATAGATCTAATTAGTTTGACACACGGTTTTGGTGGTCTCACTTTGGATGAAGACACTTAAGAATGTCTTATTCAAGTTCGGCAAAATTTCACAGTTCATCACCACTTGAAGTGTTATCTTTTTTATTGTTCCATGGTCCACTTAAGGCCCTCATACTCAGTGCATATGCCAGCATTTTTGCACACAAGCAAAATTTTGCCAACCATTATTTTGTTACCTGTGTGATGGTAATTTGAAACAATAAATTCAAGGCAAATTATTAATTTTTATTTTTTTTCTCTTAGAAGAAATCTGAAAGTAAATTTTGTCTCACCTTTGTCATCGAAGCCGTGGGTTATTTCATGACCAATCACCATTCCTATTCCACCATAATTTAGTGACCTGGAAAAAAACAAATGGTTAAAATAGATTTTTCTTATAATATTTTGTGTATATATACATATTTCATCTACACAACAGTATGAAGAGACATTGAGCTAAAAGATTTTTATAAAGTTGTAGAAGTGGGAGAATTAGATGCATTCTTCCAGCTGACTATATGCATGAAAAACTTATATAGTATGTCACCTGTTGAATTAATTTTGACTACTATTTACATTAATTTCAATTTTCAAGTTTTTATCACAACTTCATCTTGGGATGTTCTTTCTATGGCAGTGAGCAAACAGTGCAGACCATAAATAAATAGTAAGCTTTCACAAAATCCGAGCCGCTACAACGTAATTTACAGTTCATTTCCACTTCGCCACAAGCTTAATCCTTATTTCCAATCTGCACTGTTTGCTCGCTGCCATAGAAGTGATGGCCAAATATGAAGTTGTGATAAAAACAACTTAAAAATGAATTCAATCAGTTATAATACTTTATCTAATATAAATAAAGATAATTACCTAGTATGTTTTGGGGTGTTAATATGGTTTTCTAAGTAAAAAGAGTAACTGAGCAAGTTGAATTGAGTAATGCTTCAGTAATTAAGATATTTTGTAACTGAAAACATTTTCAACCATTTTAGTTTATGAATTGAACATTTTATCATTTACTTATCTGTTAAATTTTTCTTATTTTATAAGATTGAAAGTTTCTTCCCTTAATTTTATGAGTGACAAAGAAAATTCTTTGAAGATAGCAAACATTATCAATTTTTTTTTTTTTTTTTTTTTTGTGTAAATTCTTCAAAGATTATTGTCTCGTATTCAGCTTATTGTGAAAGAGTTCCACAAGCAATATTTCAAATCTGTTGTTTGAAGCATTAGGTCATGAGAAGAAATCTGTTTTAAATACATATACAATTGCAAATCTATATTATAATTTATAGTGTCTGTCTGTCCATCCATCACACCATCTAGGGTAGACAACTCCTTGATTACTGAATTAATTTATGAAAAGGTTAATTTGTAATAAAAAAATTTTTTAAAAGTGGAAATATTGCTTTCATGTAAGAACCCCCTTATTTACTTTTGACATCTCAATAAATATCAAACCAAACAATTAACACTGTTTCTATATAATGGAAGAAAATAATTTTTATATCGGATTTCTCTCCATTATGATCCAAACCTACTTTATGCAATCTTATAACAATAAAGACCAAGGCCAACCACCGTACATCTAGAAGCTTTTTAGTTATTTCAAGTTTAATACAAGAAAGTTTGTCAACAATACCTTGTGTTAACCTTTCAAATTACTGTGTAAACACACTGACACAGAACACAGCTTAGTGTTAGCAGATCAGTGAGTATTTACTAGTATATAACTATTTGTAACTATATACATAGACATTACAAAATACTCCTTCAGACCCGCTGTAGGATATCTGACCCAGGATTCATTGAAAACACAAAGCAAATTCTGGACATTCTCTTTATTTCATGCTTCCAAATAGTCCAAGCTTCTGGGACCTGCTATTCTCATGTCTTTCTTTTGCTGTATGGCATGGAACTCCAGCCTCCATAAAGAGGATACTGTTTTTGTCCAAATAACCATCAGTGAATTTTGGGGAAAGTCCCTCCTGAAGAATGGATATGTATGATGACAAAAGCATATATTTTTCAACATACTCTCCTTCCTTGTCAAAGCACTTAATTCAGTGATGAATATCGATCACATAGTTATAAGTACATGTGAGGCTACAGACTTATTGATCCACCCTCATATTTGTGACTTTCAAACAATGTTAACTCAACTGTCAGGATCGTTGACCCATTTTGGAAACAAAAAATATAAAAGAATGTAAAGAGGTCTGAAAAAGGGGTGATTAATAAATAAGTTACTTCTCTCACTTTTGTTGGGCTGTCTAAAAAAAGTGAGAATGCCACTGGACACAAGCTAAGGGATCAGTTTGACAAACTTACATTGCAAATTTAACTCTCCCACTAAAAACCTATTTAGAAGGGGAATTTTAAAACACAAACATTTTTAAAAAATGGGTTCGATTCCTGGTATGAGCGAAGAGTGTGGAAAACTCTTCATTAGGACAAATTTCCCTGTACACTCGAAGAGGTGTGATTAGGGAGGAGGTATATGCTTGGTAGACTGCCAAGGACGTGGTCATAAAAATTTGTAGGAATAAAGTCCTGGTCTCGACGTAACTTGAAACTTGCAAGGATCACTAAGCTGATGCATACAAGAGAAACTGGGTTTTCGTCACTGGGCTCCATACTCCATTGGGAGTTGTCTCTTAAAAGACAGGACACTTTACATTATATTTTGGCACATACAGTAAGTTCTCAAAGTTCTCGTTTTTTTTTCCTCTCAGTTGAAAATATCTTTTTGAGATGAAGGTGAAATGCAAATAGTCGATGTTCCTGCCCATTTATGCAACATGGAATCTACCTACTTTTACTGAAGTGGTTCAAAGTAATCATATACCATTACAGGTCACTCAACATAAATCGTCATGTGACCAACATCTTTTGGCAGTATGCTGTGTTAGGGGTGATCAATTGGAAAAAGGGGGTCATCAATGAATAAATTACTTCTCTTGCCTTTTGTTGGATCACTAAAAAGTCTGAACACAGCCGAACACAAACTAAGGGACCTATTGTTCATGAATTTACATTGTAAATTAAACCCCCCCCCCCACACACACACACACTAAAAACCTATTTTGGGGGCAATTTTCAAAAAACAGAAAAATTGATTTTTGTAGACATAATAAGGAGTAAATGTATAATTCTTTTTGCCCTCTGCTCCATTGGTGCGGCCTGTACGCATGATAGACACATCCAGCTGGACCAACTTGAAAACTGACGAAAGTTTTGGCTGATGATTTCTAATGAATTTACTGAAAGTGGAAGAAGAGTTCAGTATTGAAGAAGAATTGGAAATTTAACAAAAGCGAATCAGAAAGAGTCGGACATAATTATTCTCTTCTTATATTCTGGGTCCATTTTGTTATTGAAGTAAAATTTCAAATAAATGCAAATTTATAATGCATACAATACTTATTGAAGTCTACATAGACAAAGAATATACCTACATCTCAATTTCCAAATTTTTTATATATTCAATACCTACTAATGGAGACATTACCTTATACCTAGTTCCCAGAACCTCACCTTACCATATACCTAGTTCACCCAAACCCATGTTCCATCACTGATTGCATTATTGTTAGCCAGAAATCAATCTTCATTTGACTGGCTTTTTCTTTTTGGGCTCTCCGACATAACTGCTTTCCCAGCATTGAACATTTTCAAACGGAATTCAATTAAAATTTTCACTGAAAGTACAAAGAAACCCTTTTTGCTTCCAATGCCTTTCAGTATTAAATGACTAATTATATAAGTTATGATTTTATCTATTCTCATTTATTGTCTGAGTAAACTTTTCTCCTTCATTCTTGTCTGGAGTGGAATTCACCTCTTCCAACTTTGTTGGCAGAGGTATATGTATTCACTCATGTTTGTCTGTCTGTTTGCCAATACAATATCTCCAATACTTTTCAATGAAATTTCGTGAAAGGGTGGGCAATTGGATGAGGAAGAATTGGTTAAATTTTTGGGTGAATCCAGGATTCTTTTTACAGTTACCTTCCCTGCTCGAAGCCATATTTCCACATAATATCACCAAAAGCTCTCAATGAAATTTTCTGGAAGGGTAGGCCGTAGGATAATTGGGTAAATTTGGGGCGAATTCAGGTATATTTTTCATTTTATTTTTTCATACATCTATGTATTCACTCATATTTGTTCACACAATATCTTCAAAATAACATTTTGTACAAAGGTGTCATGGGCTAAGGAAGAATTGGCAGATCCAGAATTTTACAGTTACCACCCCTGGATTGTAGCTATATACAAACTAATTTTCATTCACTTTTTAGTGTTGGTGGAGGAGCTTTTACTACCGTATGCATACTCAAATACATAGAAAACTAATGTATTGTGTACAATAGGATAGGGACTATCCAACATTATGATAAAAAGAAATACAATGTGGAGACTAGAAATAATTATTTCCTGACATGTTTCATCTGTAAGGAACAGCTTTCTTCAGAGTGAAGGTTTTTGATAGAAAACGGGAGATAGTTGGTGCTGTAAATGTATGTATATCATACACACCTGATGACCATACAGAACCACATTGATATGCCTCAACTAATCACAAACCTTGTAGGAAAGAATTCACACACAGAAATCTAAGCAACTAAATTTGAGGTTCATATAAAGTGTTGACATGTTCCGGAAGACAGAGGTCGACCTATTTTAATGCCATGTAAATCATGCTTACTAAACACCACTTACTTTTCCATTACAAATTACTTTAACTTAGACTAAGAATATGTGGAATGAAGTCAGAATATTGAAAGAATCGGCACACATGCTATGCTCTAATAACCTCCTCAGTAGACCTAGCATAGAACACCATATGGGAGTCTTTAATTAAGAGAGAAAGGACATTATGTTTAAGACTCTAAAATTCCATACCCTGGTTACACTGCAGGTTGTGGAAAAAGTCATATACTCGGTTTCAGTTGAAAAGGCAGACAAGTGATATTAGGTTTAAGACCCCAAGTTTCCACTGTTGGATTTTCCTACGGTACATAAGGCCTACTAAATAAAAGCATTGATTAGTAACCTGTCTGGCAGTTGCGAGTTCAATCTCTGGGTTGGGTAGTACATGTAAATCATGCTTACTGAACACCACTTACTTTTCCATTGCAAATTACTTTAACTTAATATGCAAACACTTTATCTCTGTTTGTTTCTCTCTCTGTAATCGCTTCTGATGTTAGTGCCTTTGTTGTTCATGTGTTCTTATCTGTTTAGCTGTGTTTAGTTTGAAAGCATTTGGTTCTCAACTGTATTTAACTGTGTTTAAGAAAAGAGGAGAGAAACAAAGACACATGTTTACAGGGTGATTGTCTGTGAAGAAGAGACCTTCCCAGTTCCCACTTCCGGGCTCGTTAAAATGGGGGCTGATGGCTAGGTTCTGATCCGGCATGGACTCTTCAAATTAAAAGGTAACAATTTTGCTGCTAAAAAGATCTTCTACCCACCATTTGGAACAATGGACTCTTCCACTAAAAGGAAATTGGTCACTTTTGAATAAAACCTCAGATGAAATTGATAAGACATTAACATTCATTTACACCAGGGGTTCTCAACCTTTTTGGCATCACCAGAATTTTTTCCACCGCCCACCTGTATAGTAAATATTCAAGAGGATACCAAAAATCTTTTTAACTCTTACAAAACAATAAAAATTAACAGCTTTTGCTTTACAAGATTCTTTAATGAAAGTAATGTAAAATAGTAACATTGAATATTTGGCACAGACATTTTTAGACATCATCAATGCGATCTGGTGCAATGCAGCTAGCACAGACACACTGTGTTTAAAATTAGTCATCTTTCACCGCAAGTCACCTCACTTGATTATATCCAGCCTACTCCTACTTTTAGATAGCAAGGTACTGACGTGGCTGACCAAGTAGGACATTGGGAAGGCAGACAAAGTCAACTTTAAGTGCTTCCATAGATTGGGATAAGAATTCCATATACTTTGATGATACCACAAGCCTTGTTTGTCTTGAAGCCGATACTGTATTGTGGCATCATTGTCATTTTGTAACTCTTCCTGCATATCATCTTGGAATTGCTGTACCATGTCATCATGCAATGATTGCAAATAGTCATAATAGGTAATTATATCCTCATTAACCAATTCATCTTTCAAGCTATCTCATCATTGAAATTGGAGTTGACGTCTGGAAATGTTCATCTTATATAGCGCCAATTTAGAAATGAAGGCAATAATGGATGCTTTACAGTTGACAAGCATTTTTTGCTTTCCTTGCAATAATGTATCAAGTTTGGTGAATATGTTGGTAAGGAAAAAGATATCACATTTTGCAGCAATCAGAAGCTGACAGTGGAGTGTTTTAAAAAAGTTCTATGATTGTATCAAACAGGTCGAACAACACAGTTACCTTTTGACAACCATTGTACTTCAATATGGTACAAAAGCCTCACATAGTCATCATCATTATCAAGGCACAGTTGACAGAAAATTTGATCAGACAAAGAATTTGATTTTAGTTTGTTCATCATCTTGATAACTAACTGCAGTACAGAAACATAACAGTTTTTCCTTCTTGTCAGCATGCTTAGAATGTAAATGATACTTCAAGCATGAAGGTTTCATGGCTTTGTTTCTTAAAGTTTGGTTGCACTCTGAGGAGAAGCAATAAACCCATAAGATAAATAATCAATGCTGTATTGGTGACAAATTCTCTTCACCGGAGGAATTGGGATATTTAAAAATCGTACAATGATCAGTGAAAATAACAGGAACAATAGATAACAAAATTATAATTGTACTTAATAACTGTCTGTGCATTCAACAGCCAACTGAAATATATAATTCATAGACTGCATGAGATTTGTGTATTGTGAAAACGCAAGATATAAGCATCGGTTCACATTCACCAAGTTATATTGTTACTCAAGGCCTGTCTTCAATAATTCACAAATACGAGAATACATGAGTGTTGCAATCACTCAGCAACCCTGCACAATCCAACAATTACAAATGGCGGTCTCTTTATATGAGCATGCAGAACTGTGAACAGGGCCCATAACACCATAAATGTGTTGTTAATGACTCTTCTCAAAACTATAGAAAATATCTATATAGAAGTTTTATAAATATTTGGCTGTGATGTCTATTTGTTACTCCTTGTTTGAATCATTTTCAGTTTGTGATAGATAGTAAGATAGATATGTGTTCAAAAGCCATCCAGAATATTCAGTTCACTTGGTTTAAAGATTTTTTCCACCTCAGAGATGGTTGAAATCATGTGCTTTGGCCAGGAAATTCAGGCCATTATTTTAATTGAGTTGGGCTAGACTTAGCACTTAGTATTAGAAATCATCAACCAAAACTGTCAACATAGGTTTCTTCAGTTTTTAAGCTGATCTGGCTGGCTGGCTGTGTATGTATCGTGTGTACAGGTCGCACCAAAGGAGGTAGAAGGCTAAACATTTACTCTTTATTATGTCTATAAGAAAAGTTTTGTTTTTTAGTGGAGGTTCAATTTGCAATGTAAGTTTATACTAAATTGGTCCCTTTGTTTGTGTCCGGCTGCGTTCATGTTTTTTTTAAAATTCTTTTTTAGTGATCAGTCCAACAAAAGGCAAGAGAAGCTATTCATTGATCACCCCTAACACAGGTTGCTGCCAAAATATGTTGATCACATGATGGTTTCTATTGAGTGAGTAACCAGATCTGTATTTTCTATTCTTTAATACTCACTAGACTATTGCCTTATTGATTATTTATTTGTGTGCAACATTTGTCTGTTGAATCGACTCTTTTTGTTATTTCGTTGAATCCATAGACTGCACCTTTTTTCCCTTAGATCAGTCATTCTCAATGTGGGCGATTATTGTCCCAAGGGGGCGGGGAGATAGATTGTGACATGCAAATGGATTTTTCCTAAAACTATGTGATATTCCATTTTATGATAGTAAACTCAACAAATAAGGGGTACCTACACCCACTTGGAGAATTACAAAATGTTTATGTGTGTGTGTGTGTGTGTGTGTGTATGTGTATGTATCATCATCATCCGCAGCAGCAGCCATTATAAGTCCACTGCTGCACAAATGCCTTTCCCATCTCCCTCCATGACAACCTATCTTGTGCTAACCTCTGCCACGTCTTACCAGCAAATCTTTCTATCTCATCCCTCCATCTTGTGTCTGGTCTTTTTCTACTGCGTTTACTGTCCCATGGGCACCAATCGGTTAGTCTTTCCTCCTATCTATTGTCATCTCTTCTTGCTAGCTGACCAGCCCATCTCCACTTTTGCTGTGTAATTATTTGTATAATATCCTTCACTCTAGTCCGCCCTCTGATCCATTTTGATCTTTTTCTATCTCTTAGAGTTGTCCCTAGCATTGCTCTTTCCATGGATCTCTGTGCTATTCTAAGTTGGTTTTCAGCTCGTTTGGTTAATTTGTATGTTTCGCATCCATAAGTCATGGCTGGTATTATGCAGCAGTTGTATACTTCATGCTATATATATGCCTGTGATTAGTGGATACATAGTAGACAGACAACTACAAATACTCATATAGATTTACAACATGACACTAGACAAACTAGTGACCAATTTAGCATAAACTTACACTGCATATTGAACCCCCACTAAAAACCTATTTTGGAGGGGAATTTTCGAAAAACAAAACTGTTTTCTGTACTCATTGTGGGGAGTGTCTGTGCAAAATTTCAAGTTTCTACTATGAACGGTTAGGGCTGAGCAAAGTCCAGATGCATAGATGTCAGAATACCTGAATAACC
This sequence comes from Architeuthis dux, assembly GCA_006491835.1. NCBI lineage: Eukaryota > Metazoa > Mollusca > Cephalopoda > Oegopsida > Architeuthidae > Architeuthis > Architeuthis dux. Next base: position 179,355 of record VCCN01003932.1, read on the forward strand.
TAAACCCAGCAACAGTGTTTAAACAGTCTGTTGTGGGTAGTGGTGATTAAGAATAAGTTAAATAGTCAAAGCAACTCTTGGTATACTGACTTGACTGTCACTATTTACTCTACTAAAATGCATTATATGATTCTATCTGAATACAAAACATCTCGACCAATCAATAAAAAAACAATAGAAATTATCAGGTGACCAATGTCTTTCGGCAGCATGCCATGTTAGGGGTGCTCAATTAAAAAAAAAAAAACTTGAAAAGGGGGTGATCAATAAATAAATTACTTGCCTCACCTTTGGAAGTTTGAATTTTCAAAAAAACAAGCATGAATGCTGCTGGACCCAAACAGTGACCGATTTAGCATAAACTTGCATTGTAAATTGATGGGGGATCAATTTACTAAAAACCTACTTTTGGGGGGAATTTTCAAAAAACATTCTAGACATAAGGAGAAAATATTTAAATTTTCAGCCCTATAGCTCCATTGACGCAGACTGTATGCTCGACACATACATAGTCTGGCTGGCTAGCTATCTGACTTGAAAACCTAAAAAAAAAAAACTAAGATCAAAGTCCAAACTTCTGACGTGGTTACCATTGCCATAACCAGTATTTAGTCAAAAAGAGTAGAAGAATCTTTTATCTTTCCTGGACATCTTTAAAATCTTCATCAGTTTCCATGTCTTCTAACGTTGGATGATACAATAGTCCTCCACTTTTTGCTATTCTTACTGGACATTCATACTGTCATCTGGTCCATTCTTTGATGGAAATGGAGGGGATACCTACTTCTCAATTTCCAAGTTTTTTAATGTTCAATGTTTACTAATGGAGACATTACCATATACCTAGTTCCAAAAACCCCTTTCCATCAATATATCCTTCTAATTGGGTTCTGTAGATGTTATATAGACTTATCAGATGTCCAAAATATCTTAGTTTTCTTTCCCTGTTGATCAGTTTTGTTTTTTCATTTATTCTTTGAAGATCCTCGGTTGTTGTTTTCTTGGTCTATGACAGTTTCAACATTTTTCAGTATGACCACATCTCAAAAGCTTCCACACGTTTTTCAAGTGTTATTGTCCATGTATCTGCTCTATAGTATAAGGTACTCCATATATAGCATTTTAAAATTCTTTTTCTTGTTGAGTATTATATATTTTTGTCACCCTAATCACATAGCTTAGTGTACTTAATTAGCTGCTGAGTGCACAGGGAAATTTGTCCTAATGAAGAGTTTTCCACACTCTTTGCTCATACCTTGCTAGATAGCAGGCATTGTATATTTGTGCTCTGTATAAAAGTTATAAAAGTAACCTGTACCTGCATTGTCTTTTTACCCACTTGCCCAAATTGATAACACCACATAGTCTGCCACTTTTTCCTTAATGTACATTCATACAGCAATCCTGTCCATTCTTTGATGTTGTTATACCAGTTATCTCTTGGGCAACTGGTTTCTCTTTCCATCAATATATCCTTCTAATTGGGTTCTGTAGATGTTATATAGACTTATCAGATGTCCAAAATATTTTAGCTGATCAACTGGGGAAAGAAAACTTTCTTTTTCCATTTATTATTTGAAGATCCTTGATTGTTGTTTTCTTGGTCCATGACAGTTTCAACATTTTTCTGTATGACCACATCTCAAAAGCTTCCATCTTGAAAATAAGGATGCTTTTTTTTCCATCAAGATTATGAATTTGTAAACATATGCTTGTATCTAAATATTTTAATAACAGGCTAACTTTAGACAATGCCTCAGACTCCTGGATTATCAAATTTACTCTTGATGGCTTGCAAGAGCAACATGCTAATCATTCCATTACTTCAAGTGCTCTCTTAGGTAATTGCTAGACTGGGTCAAGTTTAGCAAGAGACCACCTTTGTAGACAGTGAGGATTGTGCTCACTCTTCATGGCTTGCAAGACCACTGCAGTATATCTGTACTGTAATGTTTATATATGTATGTATGTATTATGCTTAATAATAAATAAACACACCAAAGCAAGCTCCCAGTAGCCCCCATTCCATTTCCAAGCCTCTGAAAAATGAGGGCCAGAAGTGAAAACGGGTAAGGCCCTCTCTGGACCCTTCAAACACGTGTCTTTGTTCTCTCTCTGCTTTTTTTCTTAAGCACAGCTAAATACAGTTATGAACCAAATGTGTTCAAGCTAAACACAGCTAAACAGATAAGAACAAACAATAAAGACAATAATAAGCAAAAACCCCTCAAAACATAACATGTACTACCAAAAGTGCTCTTTGTCAGAGATGAATTATATAAGATAGTTTTTCATTGAGCTTAACTACCTTATAAGACAAATAGTTTACAAGGGGATTTGGAGGACTACTACTCACTGCAAATCATCCAAGACCCATAACTGTCCATATCAAGGTTCAGTAGACAGTCCCCTTAGTCATAACACGGATGTAGTGTAATGCATAACTTTTTTAAAAAATTAAAAAATCCCACTGCATATGCAGTAAATTTCTAATCAATGAGAATGTACTTTTAAAAAAATAATACCATGCATTGAACACAGTGTAATATTTACATCATTTAAAAAAAAAATTAAATGTCCGTCTTATATTACGGTTTCCGCTTGTATAGTTAGCATGTCTGTCTTGTGCAGAAGGTCCCGGGTTCGATTCTTGGTATGAGCGAAGAGTGTGGAAAACTCTTCATTAGGACAAAATTCCTCAGCAGCTAATTGAGTACACTCTAAGCTGTGTGATTAGGGTGGAAGTATCCCTTAGGTGGACTTGCATCTTGCCAAGTGGGTGGTCATAAAAACTTGTAGGAATAAAGTCCTGATCTCGACCAGACTTGAAACTTGCAAGGATCACTAACCTGACGCATGCAACAGAAACCAGGACTTTGTCAATGAGCTCCATACTCCATTGGGAGTTGTCTCTTAAGAGACAGGACGCTTTACCTTATATTTAGACACATACAGTAACTTCTCATTTTTCCTCTCAGTTGAAAATATCTTTTTGAGGTAAAGGTGACATGCAAATAGTTGATGTTCCTGCCCATTCATGCAACATGAAATCTACATACTTTTACTTGTAAAATCCTGAAGTGGTTCAAAGTAAACATATACCATTACAGATCTGGTTAGTCACTCGATAGAAACTGTCAAGTGACCAACGTCTTTTGGCAGCAGGCTGTGTTAGGGGTGATCAATTAGAAAAAGGGGCGATTATTGAGTAAGTTACTTTTTGGGGGTAAAAAGTCCAAATTTTCAAAAAAAACAAGTGTAAATGTTCCTGGACACCAACTGAGGGACAAACTTTACATTAACATGCGCCCCCCCCCCCGAAACTTTTTTAGGAGTGTGTGTGCAAAATCTCAAATTTCTACTATGAATGGTTGAGGTTGGGTGAAGACCAGATACATAGATATAAATAACCTAAACCCAGCAATAAACCAGTGTTGTGGGTAGTGGTGATTATTATAAAGTTCTCAATACACAGATGTAGAGCAATTTATAAAATAATAATATAAAATAAAGGGAAAATCCAAATAGTGTTACTCATTTAAAAATCTTACAACGAATAAGTTACTTCTCTTGCCTTTTGTTGGATCACTAAAATGTCTGAATTTTCGAAAAACAAGCATGAATGTAGCTGGACACAAACTAAGGGACCAATTTTACCTGAATTCACATTGTAAATTGAACCCCCCACTAAAAACCTATTTTGGGGGGTGAATTTTCAAAAAGAAAAAGTTTTTTGTAGATATAATAAACAGTAAATTTTCAAATTTTCAGCCCTCTAGCTCCATTGATGCAGCCTGTGCATATGATACGTACATACATAGCCAGCCAGACCCACTTAAAAACTGAAGAAATCTGTTTGTGTTGACAGTTTCTAATACTTGGTCACATCAGATTGACCATTCCTGATAATCCGTTCGAATTCCGTTTTCTTGTTTCTCCAAGTGAGCTGCTGTTGCTTCGTCCAACATCTCACAGACTGTTATAATCCTTGAATAATCCAGTCATTCTAGATTTAAAAAAACTCTCCTTGATAATCCAGTCATCCTTGGGAAGTTTAAATTCTTATTCACTTGGATTTATTGGAGAAAACTTGTGCAGATCTCAACAGCATGTGCTTAGTGTTCAAAGAGATGTTTAAGATTTGCCCCAGGTCTAGATGTCCACTCATAGGCTTAAGGCTGCACCAAATCGGTTTATATTCACTGCTAGAAGAATTAACTTCTTACTTGAAGATCTAATATATTCAGCTCTGGTACTTTTAAGCTTAATTCTTATAACAAGCTGAAAACCTGCCCTATGGCAAGATTTTCAGCTAGTTCCCGCACAAGGCCTAAATAAGAGATGAAAACTTTTTTTCTTTTTTCTTTAGGGGTACATTAATTCAATACCTCTGGCTACAATGCACTATTTCATCTACTTAGAGGTCACAAAAACATAAACAGAATCCGACTTTTAGTGATGGATAGAAATCAGATCCTCATTATGGATGAATGCAGACCCCACACTATTATGATTCAATTGCAAATCAACCGCACTTTATTTGCATTCTTTAGGTTAGTGCATTTCAGGAGTACCTTAATTCAATACCTCTGGCTACAATGCATTGGTTTGACGACTTAGAGGTCACACACAGACAAACAGAATTAGACTTTTAGTATTATATAGATAGATGGAAATCAGATCATTATTATCGGGGTCTGTGCAAATGCAGACCCCACACTAATATTTTGGGCAGGGGATTTTCAAAAACTAACTACCTATAAAGATGCTCTGAAGTCCTATTAGTAAACACAGAAAACTTCATGGGGATATGTTGTTTGGTTCCTGTGTTAAACTGTCACATTTGGACAGAGGGGCATTTGATGACTTTTCACTCTTGACCTGGTAACTCTTTAGACTTCAAGATTGGTGATGTCTGGGTCAAGTGTGGAAAAGGGAGAAATTCCACTAATGGAAAGAAAAATTAGCCATTGCTGACCCGATGACATGAAATGTCTGTAGTCAGCTTGCCAATAAGAACTTGTTTCAATATAGAATATTAACTTTTTCATATGTCGAGCACTCTAATTAAATATTTTTAAACAACATATATCTGATTTCTTATATATGATTTGTATTTGTTATAATACAACTACTACTTGCTACAATGTACTGTTTCAGCTAATTTGAGCGTACAAACAGATAAACAAAATGAGTATTTTAGTAGCATATAGATAGTTAGGATTCACCATTTCCCCTTTAAAACAAAGTAACGCAACACCATCCCCACACGTTCTACACTGCTGGTGTCTCCTTGAAAGGAACAAGCATTTTTTTTTTCTCTAATGCTTGTCTCTCTACAACAGCAACAGATCTATAAAATTGGCAACTGAAAATGTAGATTCGTTTGAACTTAAATGAGAGCCTGAAGAAACACGAAAACAAAATGAAGTGCCAAAACTCTACTTACTTTGATTGTCAAAAGGCCCTGATTCTTCCAACAGAGAAAGTGAATTGAAGAAAGATCTAAATGAATATTTCAATGAATATTCCTGAAGGACTTTGGAATTTCTAGAAATGAGTAAAGATGAGCTAAATGTGGATCCTTTTGTAAAAAAGCATTGGAAGCCATCTTTGGATTCTTCCAACTCATTCTAAATGAAGGTGTGGAGTAGCCTAACAGTTACTGTTACGGAAAACAGAATTGGCAAATCGAATTTGAGTTTCGTCCGAGGACACTTTCATTCACTTCTCACAAATGCTGTTGGGAAAGGCATGAATCTATTTCTCCCCCAATCTATGGGTAAATAGCAGAGCAGTTGGAGCGTGGGGCTAGCAACTCCTTGTAAAACCCACTGGCTACTGAAACTGTAATGCGGCCCCTATGTTCCACATAAAACAAAACACCTTTTAAATTAGTATTTCATAGCAGTTTTTTTCTTTCATTTGATGTGTAACCACAAAGAAAAGATGATTATACTCAGCCTATACGGTAGAGGCATTTTTACTTATGAAATTTGATCATATCACTAATTTTGAGTGTATCAGAATTCTTTGGTTGAAGGAAGCAAAGGGCTTGGTTTGCCTGAAATTTTACACTTTTTTGGGTGGAAAATTAAAAAAATAAGGCAAGCAAATTGAAAAGACAAACTGGATAAATGTTAATTAAGTGAATTAATTGAAACTTGTCTCTTTGTTTAAATGATAATTCATTTTGAATCTGAATTCACACTGGCTGACATCAAAAGCTTAATTCAGTAAATCTGATACCAAGTAAAAATTGAATTTGCTTGGGAAAAGGTATAGAGGAATACAACAAAGACTCTACGATGAAAACTGGGTGCAATGATTGTAACCTGAAGATGATAAAGATAATGTTCAGTGTAAATCATTAAAAGTTTCAGCTAATTTCCCTTTGGCTAAATAACACCATTGTGTAATTTGTCTGAAAATACAGGGTGAACATTAAGTCCATAATCCTTCTGTGATTATCTACAAATCATGTCTTAAAAGCTCTGCTAGGTAGAAACATGAATGTTGTGGCATTAAGCAGACCATGCTCAACAGGAGCATGATCTGCATAATCTGAATTTTCAAAAAACAAGCGGGTACAAGCTAGTGACCAATTTAGTATAAACTTACATTGCATATTGAACCCCCTTCTAAAAACCTATTGGGGGGGGGGATTTCAAAAAACAAAAGTTTCTACTATGAATGGTTAGGGATGGGTGAAGTCCATATATATATATAGATAGAGATATATATATATATAAATGTCAGTACACATAAGTAACCTACACCCAGCAATAAACCAATGTTGTAGGTAGCAGTGATTAATGAATTTCTGTCTATCTGTTCCTGTTGTATCCCTATTTGAAAGGGGCCTGGAACCTGGGAAGAGCTCTTAAGGGGGCTGTGGCTAAAAAAATGCTGAGAATGGCTGACTTGGACAAAATAGAACTAGATGTGTTTAAATGGATAACTCCCATATTTCATGTATTTATCTGGCCCAGCATCCACTCACTAATATGTGATCCGGCCAACAGAGGCAAAAAGGTTGCTGACCCCTGCTTTTGAAGGCTGTAAGTATTGGAAGATCTTCTTTGTTCGATCATTATAAAAAAAAGAAATATCATTAACAAAATCAAACTGTTTTTTCTTTTCTTTTTAACCTTCCTAAAATATAAAAAGTGACCTTTATAATAAATTAAAGATGCATTATTTGCCTCTGGTGTATGTATTCGGTCATGTCTTTCCGTCAGTTTTCCCACACAATATCTCCTATATTACTCAATGAGTTTGTGTAACAGTGGGTAATGGGTTCTGAAAGAAGTGATTACATTTAGGGGTGGATCCAGGAATTTCTTTTTAAAGCGAGAGATACTTTTCCATTTTTCTTTTCTTCATACATTTATGTATATGCTCATGACTGTCCAAAAGTTCTCAATGAATTTTGATGAAATTTTGTGAAAGGATGTATTATACAAGGCTACAGAAGAAGTATATTATTCAGAATATATCTTAGTTGCAACCCTGTTACCAGAGAATAATAGTACAGTCTTTTTATACGAGTACATTAAGTTGGGGTTACATAAAACAATTTACTGAACCATTATCTTTTTTTAACTATAAGGTTTCAACTTTCAAATCCCCTCACACTAGATGAGAAGGCTTGATCCAGGTGGGGTGCAAATGCCACATTGCTCCTCCCCCAGCAGACACCCATGCATGCACACACCCAGTCATACTAAAGAATTCATCCAATGAAAAAAGACAAAAGAAAACTTACTTTGGATAACCCTTACTGTAAAATGGCGGTTGAAGGATTCCGGCCGGAAAAACTGAAATTATAAAAATCATTTCAATTCATTTAATATTAAAATGGTTGTAACAACAATGGCACTTAATTGATTATACATATATTTTTAAGACTATTCTCCTCATCTTGATTGTTGTTTTGTACACAACGTTTTGGCCTTCCTCAGGTGCATGTCTTGATTGAGAACACTGAGCGAATATCAGGTACCAACAGTGTTCTTGATAAAGTTATGCAACTGAGGAAGGCCATATAGTACAATGGCCAAAATGTTGTGTCCAAAAAGATCTATGTATAGTGACAATTTTTCATCTAAAACCTTCAGACAGGTCTGGTTAATCACTCAATAGAAACCATCATCTGCACAATGTCTTTTGGCAAGGAGTGATCAATTGGAAAAAGAGGTGAACAATGAATAAGTTACTTTTCTCGACTCTTGTTGGCCAGTGATCATTACAAAAGTCTGAATTTTAAAAAAAACAAGATTGAATACTACTGGGCACAAACTAAAGGATCAATTTAGCATAAATTCCCCCCTCCATCCGCTTAAAACCTATTGGGTGGGGGGGGTTCTCAAAAACAGAAAACGTTTTTTCTAGACATAATAAGGAGTAGATGTTTAAATTTTCAGCCCTCTAGCGCCATTGGTGCAAACTGTATGATACATGCATATTCAGCCAGACCAACTTAAAAACTGAAGAAACCTAGGCAAGTTGGTCTAGCTGGCTATGTATCATGTGTACAGGTCACACCAATGGAGCTAGAGGGCTGACATTTTCAACATTTACTCCTTATGTCTAGAAAAACGTTTTTTTTAATTTTTTTAAATTCACCTCCTAAATAGATTGGGGGTGGGCAATTTACAATTTAAGTTTATGCTAAATTGGTCCCTAGTTTGTGTTCGCATTTGTTTTGGGGAATGTTTAGTGATCTTACAAAAGGTGAGAAGTAACTACTGTATTGATCACCCCAACACATGCTGCCAAAAGATGTTGGTCACGTGACATTCTATTGAGTAACCAGACCTTTTTCTTCAGAGGTATACATCAGTCATGATAGAGATGCACTTATAAATGGATATATATATATATATTATTTTCCTCCAGGGAAATAGATCATCATCAAAGCACATAGACATATATTTATAGGTACTGAACATATGCATTCCTATTTGTACCGCTACTCTTAATAATGCTGTTGTACCTAGAAGAATCCCTTTCAATACAAATATGTAGTTCCCATGTCAGTTGACTGTTTTTGGAAAGAAAACTTTATTGCTTATAGTAACGTGTTCATATTATTATCTGAAATGTTTGTTATATATTGTGTTATGAAATCAAATGATGGATAATTTTATATCCGACAGAATATGATAATTATAAAGACATTTATTAGTTGAGAGCCTATATTTTCATGTGTGTTATTATCTGAACTACATGTAACATAACGATTGGCTGTATATAGAATGTTATTTTTACTCTTATCATAATTCAAAGATAACTCAAAAATGTTACTTCCATCTTCAATGTTAGAATCAATGAATACAAATGCATCAATTTTGACTAAATTGTTTTTAAAATGGACACTGATATGACTGCTTTCAGAATCCAATTAAAAGTGATCTTTTTGAATGAAGTTAGTTAAAACTAAACCCTGCTAATGTCCTCTAAAAAAACAAAAACAGAACTAGAATTCCTTGGGAAATTATGAATCAATGCCACCCATATAAGCTGTATTGGGGGCATTAAAAAATTGGGCTGTGATTACTAGCATAAACTTACATTGCATGTTCCCCCCCCCCCTAAAAACCTATTTAGGGGGTGAATTTTCAATAATAAAAAAAACTACTATGAATGGTTAGATAGATATAAATGTCAGAATAGATGAATAACCTGAACCCAGCAATAAACCAGTGCTGTGGGTTGCAGTGATTAACATGCTTTTTGGCCAACTCTGTAATATTATCCCTTGATATGGGAAATTCAAGCAAAAATTAACCTGCCTTACGAATGAGGATGAATTGTATTGATCACTATTTTATAGCAGATTCTCTTTCTATTAGAAACTGTCAACTTAGGTTTTTTCAGTTTTCAAGATGGTCTGGCTATGCATGTATGGTGCATACAGGCCATACCAATGGAGCTAGAGGGGTGAAAATGTAAACATTTACTCAAAAGAAATTCTAGAATACGTAAGATGCACCCCCCCAAAAAAAACACTGGTCATTTTTTTGGCTATAAATATGGAAAATGAGGAAATTTTAGCAATTTTTAAATCATCCTGTTTGCTTATTGAATTTCTGTTAATCCCAACTGGTCTGGTGCAAATAGAAACCATTTAACAAAACACCAGAGACGGCTGATTAAAATAGAAAATGACTCCATAGAATAAAAGTTAAACTTGAATGAAAAACTGAATCTGTTCATAAATTCATATTTTTTCCAAAGAAAAATAAAGTGATTCTGAGTAACATTCTTGATTGCAATCAATATTTGACAGAATTTTGGCAGGTATTTTGATATTTATTTACTTTATTTTTGGTATCAACAGAAAAATGAATGTATCCTAATTAATCTTGCAAGCAATAGTGAGATTAATCAATGGATAGATACATGAAGATTGACTAAAAAACATTCTGATTATCGAAGAGTTTTTTGGACAATTGAACTCATGCTTTTTGTTGTTTCCACATTTCAAATGATACACTTTGATCGTTAATGACTCTTCTCAAAACAGGTCTGGTTAGTCACTCAATAGAAACCATCATGTGACCAATGTCTTTTGGCAGCGTGCAGTGTTGGTTGTGAGAAATTAAGAATTGGAAAAAGAATAAGATACTTTCTCGTCTTTTGTTGGATCACTAAAAAACGAGTGTGGTCACAAGCTAAGGGACCTATTTTGGGGGGAATTTTGAAAGAAAAAAATTTTTTTTCTAAAAATAAGTAAATGTTTTCAGACCTCTAGCTCTATGGGTGCAGCCAGACTAGCTTAAAAACTAGAAACCTATGTTGATATTTTTGGTTGACGGTTTCAAACTTTCCAAGTTGCTGGCCACCACCTTTTGATGCATCCTGGTGTGTCCTTATAGCTGAAACACCGATCACAGGTTGTTAATATAAGGACTGTCTCATCAGCATGAGCAATTGCAAGAGATTGTGGATAAAGGGAAACACAAAGAAAACAAACACTGTTAGTATCAAAGATGCCCCCGAGTGCCAACTTTCAAATAAACATGGACAAGAAAGTAATTTAACAAGATCCATTTGTACAGTGTCACTATGTACAATATCGCCCATAAATAAGTACACCCCTACCACTTTTTTTATAGAAATTTAATTTTCTTCTAAACCAAACATAGCAGGATTTTTATTATTTCTAGTGGAATATTACACAATCAAAACAGATATTATCATGTATTATTTATGTCCAAACAGAGTTTCAATGCTGTAGAGTTAGTCATAAATAATACCTGATAATATCCGTTTTGATTGTGTAATGTTCCACTAGAAATAATAAAATCCTGCTGTTTAATTTAGAAGAAAATTAACTTTATATAAAAGTGGTATGGGTGACACTGTACATAGCCAGCCAGCCGGACCAACTCAAAAACTGAAGAAACCTGTATATCTTGGACAGCTATTGACAGAGGAAGGCAAGAGCAAAGAAGAAGTCTTACGCCATATATCAGGGGATTTTTAACCAGAAAAAGAATGTTAAAATGTTATGTATGGAGTACCTTATACTATGATGCAGAGACATGGACAGCAACAACAATAACACTTGAAAAACATGTGGAAGCTTTTGAGATGTGGTCATACAGAATAATGTTGAAACTGTCATGGACCAAGAAAACAACAATCGAGGAACTTCAAAGAATAAATGAAAAAAGAAAGCTGATCAATAGAGGAAGAAAACTAAGATATTTTGGACATCTGATAAGTCTATATAACATCTACAGAACCCAATTAGAAGGATATATTGATGGAAAGAGAAACAGGTCGCTCAAGAGATAACTGGTATAACAACATCAAAGAATGGACAAGATTGCTGTATGAATGTACAGTAAGAACAGCATTGGGCAGGAAAAAGTGGCGGACTATATGGCGTTATTGATTTGGGTAAGTGGGTAAAAAGACAACGTGAGCACAGGTTACTTTTATACAGATCACGAATATATAACACCTGCTATCTAGCAAGGTATGAGCAAAGAGTATTGAAAACTCTTCATTAGGACAAATTTCCTTGTGCACTCAGCAGCTAATTGAGTACACTCTAAGCTGTGTGATTAGGGTGGAAAAAATATATAATGCTCCTAGATCAGAATACTGAACAAGCATTATCTCTCCCAAATTGTTGGGCGTAAACCAGGCTTCTCTCTGTAAACCTCTTTTTCATTCTAGCAAGGTGGGTATTCAACTACCGATCCCTAAAGGGTCAGTTGTCACCCTATTTTAGACCATGCCTCCTTAGTCCAAAGCATACAGAGTTTTGTCCTTTGCATTGTGGTTGTGTATCAGTACAAGTATCATCACAGATGACAGAAAGACATGGAACCAATGCCTAGCATATATATTTATGGAAGGCCTTACATGGAACCTAAAGTAGTAATTTTTAATTGAGTAAAATATTATGAGTCGATCAATTAAAGACTAAATCTTCAGGTTTCTGCTCAATGATCAATTTTATCAGAAAATACAATTTCATCTTTGACATATAAATAGCTGGCATATTATACATTTTCTCTCTCTCTTGTTATATATATAATGATAATTATAAAGACATTTATTAATTGGGAACCCATATCAGCCCGGCACCGGTGTTAGCAATTGATAAACGAGCGGCCTAGATTGTATAAATAAAGAAACGAGTGCTTTGCAGGGATTGAATATGTGTCCACCCTGGAAGCAGTCTATTCGCGGTCCTGCTCCTAACCACTGAGCTAACAGTGCTCTCATGGAAAGGCAGGAGCCCAAACCATACACATAGTCTGCCTCTCTATTTTCACGATTGTACTTTAAGCACATATGCTGACAATATGAAATTCAAAGAATAGATAATTTTATATCTGACAATATAATTATATATCAAGAAAAGTGTGTTGCATCTCAAACATTATTATTATGAAGATAAACCTTCATGCATTTCGTCTTTGCAAGCAATTTCATCAGAAGAAATTTGAACAACTGTGGTGTGGGTGTTTAGATAAAGTGGGTCTGTGTATGTGCATGAGCTATAATGGGGAGGGTTATTTAGATTAGGTGGTTTCTTGGGTAGGCTGTTAAGTGGTGGTTGGTGTGATGAAGTCGCTGTGAGCGACGAAATGCATAAAGGTTTATCTTCATGATAATAAATATGTTTGAGATGTAACACAATCTTTCTTTTCCACATTGTCTAATCACATCTACCATTCTGTTGGATTCCCTTACATCCACATAAACATATATATGATCAGTGTATGGATTATCCAACAGAATATTAGTATTTGACAATTTGGAAATAAAAAAACTGAAATTGTTTTAGCACATATAAACAATTTATTGTAGATCCAACATGTTTTGCTTATTCAACAATCGTCGTCAGGGAGAATGGAAAAACAGATGAAGTAAATAGACGTATATACCGAATCTCAGATGTTAATTAGGTGGAGGTTGTCATTAATCATTGTCATCTTCACACTGGAGAATGGGTAACGAGGGCCATTTGCAGTTGTCATAAATATAGTCTAATCTCTTTTTTTTGTGTGTGCACATGTTCAAGTGAGTGAAGTTTAACAAAGATCATGTTACAGTGGTCATTAATAGTGGAATGTTCTGTATAGGTGTGCGGAATCTGGGTAAACGTTTTGTTCAAGTGCATATATATAATGTGTATTTGGACAATAATCCTTTATTAATGCATGTTTGGTTAAATACGATGGACAAGGAAAACCCTTTCTTGTTTACACACAAAAGAACATGTTCAGATCCAATGTATATAAATATTGTCTGAACGATATATTAGATTGAATGTTTTTGATTGAATGTTTTTGACTGTATGTTCAGCCATTTTCGAGATCGTGGAAACTTTATTGTTTGCACAGTTCAAATAGTGTCCAAATTAATTCCATTGTATGCCATTGGTTGGTTGGCGTTACAGGGCAAGTGGTGGGTGAATGCATTATTTGTTAGAAGGGGGTTTCAGATGTTTAGTTATTAAATACATTTAAAACTCCCTATCCATGGCTGAAAGAGATTTTGTTGAAGGTTGAGTTTTTTAATTTTATTAGGAGCGCTTCCATGATGGCAAGCCTTTTTTTGCAGTTGATCTGTTTTATTATGCATGTGTTGTTAACAAGAATTTTGCATATGGGAATTTGGAGGGGTATGTTTGTTTAATTGGGTATTTAACCAAATATATATATATATATATATATATACACACACACATATATATAAAAACTCTGTGTTCATGCTGAACAAAGATAAACAATTCAATATAATTAATAAGTTTGATAAGATAAATTACTTACAAATTTGATTCTTGGGAGTGCTATAAAATGCATTCACAATTACTGGAGGAGTCAGCCACCTGAAAATAGGAAAGAACTTTGAAAAATATTTTTCTAATGAGGTTTTTGTAATTTTATTTATTTTAGGCTTTTATGCTCATTTTAATTTCATACCATGGTTTCACAGTTATTAGATAATCAAATGCTTTCTGTCTGAATTTTTCATTGGACTTCATCTTTTCAGCCATTGTACACTACGGCCCTCTTCAGGTGGATGTCATAAATGCAGAGGGTTCAGAATGCTGGGACAATGGGCCCTCTTTGAAGTATGGGGGCAAATTGTCCTCATTCTGCTGTCTATTTTCGAGTGGGAATGATGCTTAAGTCATAATCATGTCGATGTCCAAAACTGGTTATCATTATGACAGCCGGAACGTTGTGTTTAAAAGATGAGAACAGTTGGAAGAAAAACATCTATACATATTGATGATCCCTAATCTAAAAAATTCAGACAAAAATGCTTTTTGTCTGAATCTTTGCGATTAGGAATCAACACTATAAATAGAATTTATAGCAAATATCAGTTTTGTCTAAATCACTCTGGTCTAAAAGCACTTACCAGGGGTGTACCTAATGGTTTTTAACAATGGTGCCGATCACGAGATTGAACTGGAGACCTCTGCCCAGCCACAGCCGAAGAGACTTTGACCCTGTATAGCACTGTTTCATTTTTCACTGCATTTTTTAGGAACATAGTAGAGTACTACCTCGCTTAGCGCTCTAGATAACTTATTGAGGGCTGTTTTTTAAGGGTTACCAAGCAAAGCGGCAATGGATGGATTTAGGTTTTCTCATTTTTTAAGAAACCCTGGGAAGTCATATATCATTTTGAAGGTTATAAGATATAGATTTCACTTATGCAAAATTATACAAATATAATGGTCATGTGACCTCATTATGTATTTCAAATAGTGACAATTTAAAGTGCACCAACGTGATCTCCCGGCCTGAATGAGTTAATGAAGAAATGATTTTCAATGAAATTAAAAAGAGTTTAATTAATGAATGAATTAAGAACTTATTTAAGCCTGGTTCCAAAGCAAAGGATGGATTTAAGTTTTCTCATTTTCACTTATCCAGAAATGGATGGATTTAATTTTTTTTTTCTTTTGTTTTTTTTCAAGTCATATATCATTTTGAAGGTTAACAGATATAAATTTCATTTATGGCAAAATTATACAAATATAATGCACATCCGGCCTGAATTAGTTAATGAAGGAATGATTTTCAATGAAATTAAAGAATGAGTTCAATTAATGAATGAATTAAGAAGTTTAGTCAAAACTGAGGAAAGAAACTCACTCACTCTTCACTGTCCACAGGTTGTCTCAATTGTTTGAGGTTCATCATGCCACTCCACTTAATGGCCGTGATGACGTTAGTGAAATATGTGTCTGGGTAATATTCTACCTGTCACAAGCAGAAGAACACAAAGTGAAAATAACAACTAATTTCATCATTATCAAAACAATTATTAGAAACCGTCTACCAAAAGTGTCAACATAGGTTTCTTCAGTTTTCAAGTTGGTCTGGCTGGCTATGTATATATCATGCGTACAGGATGCACCAATGAAGCTTTCAATATTTACTTCTGAAAAAACTTCTACCCCCAAAATACATTTTTAGAAGGGGGTTCAGTTTGCAATGTATGCAGGGCCATCAGAAAAAAAATTCATATTGGGGGGGTACGAGCAAAGTGGAAAAACCTTTTTTAGACCACACCCTTTAGATCGCTGAAAAACACCCCTATTGTAAAAAGTGCACTATTTAATTGATGGATATATAGTGATATTTAGATATCTAATTGATGAATATAATTATGAACAAAAGGCTGATTAGGGAATCTTTGAAAATAGAGCTTCAAAATCTGTCAGAAATCAATGTATTTTTCAAGTCATCCACAGACTTTGGATAGGTCTATTATTATACACCTATGAACTAATAATTGAAGGGGATAATTGGTTTTACTCATTCTGTAATCTTAAAGCTAGCTTTTTGTAGCATTTTTTGAAAAAATAAGGAACACATATTAGCAAATTATTGGGTGGGTGGGTCCTGAATCCCCTACCCCCTGGTTCTGACAGCCCTGGTATATTTATGCTAAATTGATCCCTTAGGTTGTGACCCCTTGTTTTCTGAAAGTTCAGACTTTTTTAGTGATCACTGCCAAACAAAAGGTGAGAGAAGTAACTTATTCATTGATCACCCCTTTTTCTAATTGATTACCCCCAACACAATATGCTGCCAAATGACATTGGTTGAGTGACTAACCAGGCCTGTTCTATGACTGATTACATACCCCCTTATCTGAAATGCCTGGGACCAGAAATATTTGGGATTTTGGAATATTTGCATATATATAAGATATCACACTTCCACTTCTGTCCAGTTTCTCCAATAGCTTGACCTGTGCTATAGATAAACATTTCTTTTCTCTATTACTCATGGGGATATCTGGAGCCTTTTCGACACTTTCAACAATATCTTTGTACAGATGAGAGAATAAGCAAGAAAATACAGTAATTAATGCATGTAGGTCTGGTGGTGACAATAATTTGTTTTGATTGGGTCTTGCTTCATCTTTCATTGTGATGTAAATATAGTTTTACATTTAAAAAGAGTTAATCAAAGATAACCAAGCTTTTACTGTAGTCAGAATGAGTTAAATGCATTTAAAATCGGCCTCGTCTGTTGTCTTTGAATCATACTACAGTAAGGTCAGGTGTGGAATTTTCCACTTGTGGCGTCATGTTGGCTTTTAAAAAGTTTTGGATTTTGGAACATTTTAGTTTTTGGGGTTTCAACCTGTATTTTTTATTAGATTAATAAGCTCTTGGTGAGACTCAAACTCACGTCCCCTTTGCCTCGGGAAGCCAGGTAAATGTCAAGCTGCTCTTATCCATCTGAGGTACAAGAACTCTACAGCTTGGTAGTGTATCAAATCTGACCCTTAAACCTACCCTTCATTCCTGATCTCTCTAGTGCCATGTTTGTTTTTGTACTAGTAGTATCAGTAAACCAATTATCTTTTTATTATTTTTATTAGATAAAGTATTGTAAACCATTATTATTAATTTTTGATTACTATTTTCTTTCATTTTAGTTGCCTTTTATCACAACTTAACTCAGGCCGTCAATCTACAGTGCAGAGATATTGGTGTAGAAAGTATGTTTAGAGATTGAATTTGAACTTCTGCAAGCCAGGAAAAACTCTTGTAGCTGAGTTGGTAAAGCAGCAGGAGCATTAAACCTGGCTTCCCTCTGGCAAGAGGGATGTGAGTTCAAGTCTCACTGGGAGCTTATTCTTCACTTCTGATCCATGCTTTTTACTCACTGCCGTGGATTGACAGCCTGAGTTGAGTTGTGATAAAAAAAACAACTAGAAAATTAAATAGTAATCAAAAATTAATAATAGGTCTTGTTAGTCACTCAATAGAAACAGTCACATGATCACCCCCAGCAGCATGCTGCTATAAGACATGATCAATTAAAAACAATTGGAAAAAGGTGGTGATCAATAAATAAGTTACCTCTCTCGCATTTTATTGATCCCTAAAAAAAGGTTTGAATTAAAAAAACAAAAAACAAGTGTGAATGCTGCCAGACACAAACTAAGGGATCAATTAAGCATAAACTTACATTGCAAATTGAACCCCCACTAAAAACCTATTTCAGGTAGAATTTTCAAAAATCATAATAAGGAGTAAATGCTTAAATTTTCAGCCCTCTAGTTCCATTGGTGACAGTTTTGGTTGACAGTTTCTAATAAGATCATTATCAAAGCATTTGTAGTATTAAAATTTTCATGGTAACAAAACCATTTAGATATAATTGTTAAAAGAGCTTTAATGCTGCCACACATATTGCTGTACTTCTTTTGTTATCTGTAAACCATTCATTGTACCTTGTTTCTACATTTTTGCCGATCGCCACATTTGTTTTGCTTGTTGACTCCTCAGGTTGCTATTCGATACTATTGAGCTGCAAAAACACTACTTAATGCTATTAAGGAGTACGTTGCTGAAGGATCAACTATCTATTGAGATTGTTAATAGGGTTACTCCACTGAGGAGTTGAATGCAGCAGATTTTCATCCCTTCATGGGTAACCATCGATATAATTTCATTGATCCCCAAAACAAGAGTTAACACACAGAAAACAGAACAAATGTGGGGATTGGTGAAAAGGATCAACAAGGCACAATAAGATTTATACGGATAACATTCATATTCATTGATAACATTAATATTCATTCTTGAAAGGAAGATTTTTCTAAATGTGGGGATCGGTGAAAAGGATCAACAAGGCATAAGATTTATACGGATAACATTCATTCTTGAAAGGGAGATTTTTCCACAGAAAATGAATTTACAAAAGACAACAAAATAAGTAATCAAAATAAATAATACAAAATGAAGAAGAATGATAGAAAATTGTATCTTAGATTTCTGCTTTCTCCACAAAATCTACAAATATAGAGACTGATTGGGTTAAGGTGTTGAAAATGGCCTAAACGGCTGTAACATGTAAATCAGAAGACATACACAAGATGGAACTACGTTCATAAAAATGTTTTATAAAAGATTTTTGATGTTTTAGAATTTTAATATTTATAAATATTAAAATTCTAAAACATCAAAATTTAAAAAAAAAACTTAAAATTTCAACACTGAAATTGAAAATAATTTTCAATATATTTCATTTTCATTGTTTATTGATTTTTTTTTTTAAAGAAAAATATAAAAGAAATGTGTGAAAAATTGAATCCTTTACGTACATGATCATACATGTTTGCTAAAATTGTTTCATTAAGTATATATGCTGGGTAACCAATTCTTTCGACGATAGCATTAGCCTGAAAAACAAGAGGAAAAAACATTTTATTGTTACATTATACTTTGTTTATTTTTCTTATCACAATCAAACTAAAATTAAAGATTAGTCAGCACACAAGGAAGTGCAGTGTTGAGTATGAATTCTTTTTGATCAGTGGTTCTCAAGAAATCTAATAAAGATAAATAAAACATTAAAAATTATAGACCTTTCTTAATAGTTTATGTTAAGTAAGTATTCTCATTTCAGTATTAAGTTATGACCCTTAAGCTGGAGAGTGCTTATTGACTTCCAGTAAGGGCCGCTGTTTACGTTCTGGGTAAATGAATGTCATGTTGAATGAGGAGACGAAGCATGTGCCGTCGATATAAATAAGAATGAATAAATGAGTTTGTGAGTACATCTTTTGTTGCCTTTTAAATCTGTTGGCATCTGTCATTTATAATATTGACAGTTAATATAAATTATCTCCCTTGACTTCCCCTTAAAATTATCTAAATTTAGAAATAAAATATCTAAAAAAGAGAAGTAACCGTAATATTTCAAAGCCGTAGTTTCGTAGAACAGATGGAAAATTATTTTACATGACAATTATGGTAGGCTGCTCCATGCACCTTTGGAATGGCACTGCCCTAGTTTTTTGTATTAAGAATTTAGCAACATGTATTTGAATTCTATTATTCAAACATACATTTATGACTATAATTATAGTTAACAGAAAGTTTAATGAAGCAATATGAATTTATTGACAGTGGATTGGTTACAGGGCTGGCCCAAGGTACCAGCAACACAGGCAATCCTCTGGGGTGCCAAGTGCTAGGGGGCGCCTGTCATGTGTCTCAGACAGTAGGACTTGCCAAATACAAATGGGAAAATAAATAAATTAAACAGATACAAAGCTTCAGCAGTCAGTCTGATAGGTTTTACTGTCTTCCTTTCTTTAAAGCTGGTGACTCTTAGACTGTAACAGATGAACATACATACCAACAAATTGTGACACCGGTATTTATATGTATAGATACATTTACTCCTTTTTAGTTTCCAGTACAAATAAATTTTGATCAAGGAATTTCATTGACTTCCAAAAGGTGCGATTAAAAACTGACTAATTTGTAATCATCACAAAAGGTCTTGATGAAAAATATTCAGTAAGTATTGTGTATAACCAAATATACAAATAGAAGTCCTTGATTAACCATTAAGCAGAATAAGCATGTGCTTAGGGCATCAAAACAGAAGGGAACACTACAGGTTTAGTGACCAGATTATATTTGTGTGTATGAGTGTTTCTGTATATATGTGTGTGTGTGTGTAGCCCTGGATTAAGCATTAAGCAGAATAAGCCTGTGCTTAGAGCATCAAAAGAGAAGTGGTGGTGGTGGGAGAACCACAGGTTTCTTGCAGTTTCCTGATTTAAATTATTAAAAGTTGTTTAACATGAGTTAATTCAAACATTCAATATGGACGGAAACTGGTCATTTTGCAAGCACAAGTTTTGTAGATAAAGATTTGGTTTAGTGAAGTGTATTTTTGTAGGAGAATGTATTTTTCTTATGTGTTTTGAATGAATATGATCTTCATGTCTTCAGGAATTTTTCATTTTTGAAAATCTTGTCCGTTAAGCAATGGGAAGGCCAATGGGGTCACCATTTTGGGGATGTGCTTAGGACATTAAGTGGCTTTAATCCGGCCCTGCATTTAGTATGAAAAAACAAATTTAACTGTTCATTTATATTAACATCCGAGATTTAGACAGTTTGACCTTAGAACTTGTTTTTATAAATACAACTCATGGGTGCAGGGGTTTCAGCACCCAGACTTTGGAATCAGTTACCCTTTGACATCCAGAACATTAGCAAATTTTAAATAATAATAAAAAAACTTGTTTCAAGACTTTCATACATATATGAGCCCAGTAAATAGGTACATTTCGTAACTGCAACTCCTGCCCTCTGTTATGTAAATAACTTTATTGACAAGTTGTATTGACTGTATGTTGATACTCTTCTTTAATAGGCCTTATATTTTTGCTGTAATGATTTCACAGGTTTTCAAGCGCTTTTGTCCAGTGGGGTCTTGAGTAATGAGGTTCCTGACAAAAGGCGCTTTCTATAAATGTATGTATGTAGTTGGTGGAGGTGGTTTTTTAAATATTTTTCAGCAAGTTAAAAGAAAAATCATATTTGATTGCTTGCAGCAAATGCCTAATTCTATTCAAATGAAAAGTCCTTTAACTGAAATGCAATTATCAATTTTCTTCAAATTAGAAGCAAATTGGATTTTAAAAACTTTTTTGTAAATTTAGTAGAATTTTACTTTAATCTTTTATTACATGCTGGTAATAAAATAATTTACAGAACAATTAGAAATTCATTCTAAATCCCAGGCGTACCTAGGGATTTGTGGGCCCAGGGAGCTTTTCTCCTTGAGAGGACCCCTTCGAACATTTAGTGAGATTTGATGAAAAAGAAACATTTGCAATAAATAGACTTGCACTATCACTTAATTGGTGAAAACAACTCCAAAGGCTGAATTATTATTTATGCAATTAATGTCTGTACAAATATATCCTTGTTATTATATAATGTCTGTAGAAATGCAGTAAGTGAACTATTAATTTATAAAGCTTTTGGGGGCCTGGGAGGTGTTTTCAGATAGCCCCCGCCTTCAGCTTTGCCTTTGTTCTAAATAGATGTTTGAATTGTCCAGGGTCAGGCAGAGACAAATATTGCTACACCTTCTCCTACTAAACTATCTAACCCATGCTCATCAAAAAGATGAGGAGCTGGAAAACAATTAGTAGAAACCTATGTCGGTCTAATTACTGCATGGTATCTACTGACCAATATAGGGTACATTATCTTTTTTTCAAAAATAGCAAATTGTAAATGAAATACCTTTTCTTCTGCAACAATCAATGTCTTTTGATCCATCCATTCCACTTCTCTGAGCAGTTCATTAAAAGCATTTCGAATATTATGAATCATCTCATTGGCCTGAAAATAAAAAAAATAAAATTATGAATCATTTCATTGGCCTATGAATAAAAAGAATATAAATAGGTTTGGTTAGTCACTCAATTGAAACCGTCAATGTCTTTTGGCAGCATGCCATGTCAGGTGATCAATATGTTACTTTTCTTTCCTTTTGTTGGGCAGTGATTGTTAACATATCATATACAAAGAAAGATAACAATGTTAGCTTTCTTTGTTAGCGGTTTTGGCTTCCTAGCATGTGAATGTTCGAGAGTAAATAAAAGTGAATTGAAGACCCCAAGAAGTGCATGCACAATGGCTGTGTAGCTGGAAAGTATACACGACAAGGATGGATTTTGCAAAGAACATTTTTAATAGTTTAACATTTTAATTACAATATTCAAATGTCTGCATGATATGTGCCCTTATGAACTGTGCTCATAATATCCAATATTTAGATGGTTTGATTTTAGAACTTGTCTTTATGAATATGACTCATGGGCACAGGAGTTTCAGCTATATAGCACCCAGACTTTAGAATCAATTACCCTATGATATCAGGAACATACATACGTTAATAAGCTTTAAATAAAAAATAAAATCTTGTTTCAAGACTTTCTTTCTCAGTAAATAAATACACTTTGTAACTGTAGCTCCTGTCCCATGTTTTGTAAAAAACTTTATTGACAAGTTGCACTTTCTTCTCACTCTTCTTTAATAGGCCTTATATTTTTACTGCAATTGATTGCACATGTTTTCAAGTGCTTTTGTCCAGTGGGGACTTAATTATTGAGGTTCCTGAGAAAGGGCGCTTTCTATAAAGGCATTTTTTATTATTATTATTATTATTATTAAATCAGTTTTCTCTTTTCCCAGTGATTTTGTAGCTACAGGACTGACCATGGATTGAACTTCAAATCACTTCTTCTCGCTCTGTTTCACTTTATCAAGCAGGTCACATTTATATATCTATCTCTGCTCATGGAAGTCCTTGGTGAGGGGGAAAAACGCCCCACTCTCCACAGATCAGGCTTTCTTACCTAGGGTGAGAAGGTTTGAAAGTTGGAACCTTATAATCGGATAATGGTGCTGTACAATTATTATATGTAACCCCAACTTAATGTTCAAATAAAAAAAAGATGTTATTATTCTTCACTGGTAACAGAGTTGCCATTAAGAAATTCTGAAAATATTGACTAACTACCATTGTTCCCGAAGCATTTCAACTTTAGATTAAAATAAACAAATTATATGAATGATACCAAGATCTACCATAAGATTGCCCACCTGATAGATTGGCCATGGGCGATTATTTTAGGTGGGTGTTTATTTGGGGGTCAAGTTTTTGTAGATGAAAATTTGAAAGCATCTATGTTTTAGTGCATGTTAGTATAAAAAAACTGGACAACTTGAATACGCATATAATAATTAAGACATCAAGTCCGAAATATCTGCCAATTCGTTGTATAAACAAAAAGTTGCTTCAAAGAAATTAATTTGCTCGATACTTCTTCACTATTGCTGAATGAGTTTGAAAACAAACAAGTTAATTTCATTTTTTGAATAAATATTTTTTGTGTTTGCAGGTACTAAATACAG
Source organism: Architeuthis dux (assembly GCA_006491835.1). Classification (NCBI taxonomy): domain Eukaryota; kingdom Metazoa; phylum Mollusca; class Cephalopoda; order Oegopsida; family Architeuthidae; genus Architeuthis; species Architeuthis dux. The sequence continues at coordinate 203,104 of VCCN01003932.1, forward strand.
TCTATATAATATATAGACTGTATTTAGTATATATATATATTCGGCTCTCGTAGCAACTTAAAAAGAAAACACCATCCAAAGAAGTACCAAATACGATTATAACGAGTTGCTGATTATTAGTGAAGTGAATAAAAATATGTGAGTCGTAAGTTTTATTGTTTTAAATTGGTATGTATTTTCTTCTCTTATTTCATTGGCTAATCTTTTCCAGACCTGACACCATACATTCAGTCTATAACTCAAATGTCTTGCACTCAATTGTAGTCAATATTTCACAAATACTATCTTTCCCGAGGCATTTCAACTTTAGATTAAAATAAACAAATTATACAAATTATAATTGTGAAGAATAATTGGATCTGATAAAGTCTAAAAAGAAGCCGAAAATAAATGGCAGTAAAATACAAAACAAAACACTGGAAGGAAAAAAAGAAATAGGAATTGATTCTTATTTGTACAAGTCTGCTTAGTCACTCAATAGAAACCATCATGTGACCGACTTGGGGGTGATCAATGAATAAGTTACTCCTTTCCGGCCTTTTGTCTAAGATCAAAGTGTAGTATTTGTTCTTTGAGATCGCCATGGCCTTGAAGTTCCGAGAAACATGGCCCGTATAGGATACATCCAGGGGTCCTTGTTGCAGGCTCTGGATTCGTCCTGAGAGAAGTTGCACAGGATATCAAAGCCATTAGGCCGGAGAGAGGTGACTTCAATGCACCCAGGATTCGTTCCGGGTCTAACCCTCGACCAAGCTTTCAGGTTTTGTCCTGTAAAAAACGACTTGCTTGCCCCAAGTCCTTTTTAAGAGGGGGACTAACTTTTACTTTATTTGTAAGTTACCTTTTTTTGGTGTGAATGTGGGGGGTCATCTGACCAGCTGGCTCAGGATTCATCCTGTGACCATTGACCTGTTTATCCCAGGTCAGCATGAGGTTTGTCTTAGGGACTTGGAGAGAGATAAAAAATCTTTTAGTTTCTCATCTCTTTCCACTTTTTCTAAGTTAGTACCAGAATTAAAAGTATGAGTTATGAGGATAGGCAAAACATGTTAGGGTTAACATTGTTAGAAAATAGAGATCAGGGAGACATGATAGAAAGGTTTAAGATTATGCATGGTTTAGAAGTAATAAATCCTGATTTTCTTTACTAGAAGGGGGTACAAGGGACATACATAGTAGAAGAATTATGATGTTTATTACACCACTGCAAAGGTTTAATGCCCTAGATATTATGTAAATATGATTATGGTGTGTGCTTGTATATACAAATTGTATACTTTTTTATATACCCATGTCGTCCAAAATGACAACAATTTTGTAGTACTACTGAATTTTATATATGTGTGTTTCTAAACCACAACCAGCTCACAGCCCCATAAGTAACTTCCCATTGAACAAACTAGGTCACCCAAACATACAAAATTTAATTTCCACTACACAGCATGGATGGTGCATGACTCTGCTATGTTCAAATCTCTTCTGATGATGTCATTCACAACGACAAAATGCATAAAGATTTATCTTTATGATAATAAATGTTTGAGACGTAACATGCTTTTCTCAATCTTTCTTTTCCACATTGTCTAATCACATCTACCATACATAGATATAAATGTCAGAACACATGAATAAACTAAACCCAGCAATAAACCAGTGTTGTGGGTAGTGGTGATTAATTATTACTAAATGACAATTATTTCCATGCTAAAACATTTCTATAATTGCATATTTGTTGCAGTCTCACAGAAATATCACCTCTGCAAGCCAAAGCTCTGTGTTTATCAGTGATGCAATTTGTCAGGTGCAAAGATAGAAACAATTGAATATTAACAGGTCTGGTTAGTCACTCAATAGAAACGGTCATGTCTTTTGGCAGCATGCTGTGTTGGGGGCGATCACTTAGAAAAAGGGGTGATCGATGAATGAATTACTTATCTTGCCTTTTATTGGATGGCGATCACTAAAACAAAAGTGTGAATGCTGCCAGACACTAACTAAGGGACCAATTTAGCATAAACTTACATTGTAAATTGAATTAAAGTTAAAAAAAATCTTTTTATAGACATGTTGAAATTTTCAGCCATCTAGCTCTATTGGTGCAGCTTGTACGCACGATAGACAGTGTTGCTGATATAGCGCTTTTCTTGTTTTGGCAGTACAGTGCTATATTAGCACATTTGTGGTTAAACATTTTGCCTATATATTTTTTTTTTTTTTTAATTTAGTGCTTTTTATCAGTTTAACAAGTGCAAAAATCTTTTTTTGTCATCACTGACGATAGATAGCCAGAAAACTGAAGAAAGTTGTGGTTGACAGTTTCTAACAATTGAATATTAATAACCAATCATACAAAATTTTATATGACAGTTGCATTTCAATGTCTGAAATCATTTTGGCAGGAGAAAACATTTCTAAGTTTTGTCATAAAGATTTAACTTTTCTTAAAGAGAGTAATAAAAATGTTCACTTCAAATTATCTCCTTAATTCAAGCTGATCAGGGCCGTCGGAACCAGGCCCCCTCCTCCCCTAATTTGCTAACATGTGTTCTTATTTTTTCAAAACATGCTACAAAAAGCTAGCTTTAAGATTACAGAATGAGTAAATAAACCAATTATCCCCATCAATTATTTTTTGCTAGTTCATAGACCTATCCCGAGTCTGTGGATGACTTGAAAAATACATTGATTTTGAAGCTCTATTTTCAAAAATTAGCCAAGCTGCCTTTGTTCGTAATTATCTTCATCAATTAGATATCTAAATATCATTATATATCCATCAATTAAATAGTGCACTTTTTACAATAGGGGTGTTTTCCAGCGATCTAAAGAGTGTGGTCTTTGCTCGCCCCAATATGGATTTTGTTCTGACGGCCCTGCTGATATTACATCATAGATTTTGGTTTTCATTTTTAATTGTTGCTTTATCTTGTATCAGAAACCAATAACAATATAATCCTATCAGTATTGTATCACCACACCCTTGACCTTTATGGGCAACTCTCAATTTGGGGGTTGGGTCAACTGACATAGGGGAGACATTCAATTCCACCTGGTGCCTTCTCCAACCACCTCGAGGTACACCTGTTTTCAATGTGTCAACAACCACTCCAGGACCTCTGATCAAAAGACCTCACCAAGAACACTGCTTGTGTCTTCAAAGATCAGAACATCTCTCCGTCGAAACCAACCTGTGAACAGCTCCCTCTTCCACCATTTCTCTTGGCCAATATTTTCGATAAACAATCCTTTGTTTCCATTTCAAGCCAAAAACAAAAGTACTTATTTTAATACAACATATCTCTTGTGTACTTGTAAAATCTAGCGTAACCATAGTATCATATTATCACTAGGAAGCACTCAGATAGCACATACCTCTACCAATGCTGTACGCAAACTAAAAACTGAATGAAAATAAAAAATTCTGTCGATCAAAAACAAATTCTTGGATCCAACCCAAAACTTAATCATTTCATTTTTTTTTTTTTTTTTTTAAGCCCATGACACTACTATCCACAATTTCATTAATACTCATTGAGAACTTTTAGAGATTGCGTGGATAAACAACCAGACTGACACAATTGAATACATATATCTCTTCTAACTATTTGGCAGAGATAAAGTATCATTCATTTTAAAAAGCACACATAAACAGGTCTGGTTAGTCACTCAATAGAAACCACCTCAAAACCAATGTCTTTTGACAGCATGCCGTGTTGCGGGTAATCAATTAGAAAAAGTGGTGATCACTAAAAAAAAATTCTACAAACTAAGGGATCAATTTAGCATAAACTTACATTGCAAACTGAAACCCCCCCCCCCCCGCTTCTAAAGATATAATAAAGGGTGAATGCTGAAATTTTCAGCCCTCTAGCTTCATTGGTACGGCCTGTAAGTGTGATCTATACAGTATCGCCCATAAATGAGTACACCCCTACCACTATTTTATAGATTTAATTTTCTTCTAAACCAAACATAGCAGGATTTGATTATTTCTAGTGGAACATTACACCATCAAAACAGATATTATCAAGTATTATTCATGACCAAACTCTACAGCATTGAAACTCTGTTGCCTAAAATATTTTTAGCAACAGTTTCAATGCTGTAGAGTTTCGTCACAAATAATACCTGATAATATCCATTTTGATTGTGTAATGTTCCACTAGAAATAATCAAATCCTGCTATATTTGGTTTAGAAGAAAATTAAATTTCTATAAAATAGTGGTAGGAGTGTACTTATTTATGGGTGAATACATAGCCAGCCAGACCAACTTGAAAACTAAAGAAATATATGTTGACAGTTTTGGTTGACGATTTCTAATACAAAAAATATTTCACAGGATAGTCAATGAGTTTGTTATGATTGAGGAACTGTCAAATCATAATCAACCCCTGTCTTTAGAAGTCTGTTGTTGGACATAGATCTTTGCAAAGATCTGCCATTTTTTCCCCTCTTGAGCATCATGGTGCCAATCTAAATCATCATGCCATCTTACTTTTCACATTCCACAATTTTGCATAGAATCTCAGGGGATTCATGTAGTAAGTTATGTCCAGCGGTTGTCTAACATTCTTTCACCATGGCTCTCCCAATTTGAGCTCCCTAATGGTCCTTAGGATATCTTTGACACCTGTTTACTTTCTGATATATTGTGTTTTCTTACGAAGTGGGAATAAATTATTTTGCACTGAACATTGCCTGCCATTTCTTCTTGCTTAGGAAAAACCTCTAATAACAGCACAGGAAATATATGGCTGATTATACAAGCTAAAATAGTTTAAAATCTTTTCTGATTAAAGAAATGATGTACTCAGTTAATCACTATTACCTACAACACTGGTTTATTGCTGGATTTAGGTTATTCATGTTCTGCTTTTATAATTATCATATAAATGTCATTTATTAGTTGAGAACCTATATTTACCTGATGCCAGTGTGAATGACTGCTAAACGAGCGGCCTAAATCATAAATGTGAATAAAGAAACAAGCTCCGTACAGGGATCCTGGAAGCAACCATATACGCAGGTTCTGCTCTACTGACTGAGCTAACAAAGTTCTCATGGTAGGTAGTAGTCTTTTAATCCTACACTTTGCCGGCTTCTCTACACTCACATTTGTATTTTAGGCACGAATATAATGTGGTTCTGTCGACAGTATGAAATCAAATAATGGATAATTAGTTGAGAACCTATATTTGCCTGACACTTGGTTGAACGAATGCTAAACGAGGATCAAACCCGCATCCACCCTGGAAGCAACCTTTATATCTATCTATATATCCGGACTTTGCCCAGTCCTAACTGTTCATAGTAGAAACTTGAAATTTGAATTTTGCACATACATTCCTCTCAATAAGAAGGGAAAATGTTGTTGTTTTTTTGTTCGTTGAAAATTCCCCTCTAAATAGGTTTTTAGAGCAGGGTTCAATATGAGATGTAAGTTTATGCTAAATTGGTCACTAGTTTGTGCCCACGTGTTTTTTGAAAATTCAGACTTTTTTTAGTGATCAGAGCCCAACAATAGGTGAGAGAGGTAACATTGATCACTCCTCCTTCCAACTTTTTAATTGATCACCCCCAACACAGCATATATGGGTGGTAGTGATTCATAATTTTCCTTGGAATGTTAGTTATTGATTTCTGAGTACTATTTAAACCTCCAATAACAGCTCAGGACTTGAACATATTTTAGTTTGTCTATCTAATTAAAGCAATGATGTCCTCAGTTAATCACCACTACCCTGGTTTATTGCTGGGTTTAGGTTATTCATGTGTTCTCACATATATATCTATGTATCTGGACTTTGCCCAGCCTTAACTGTTCATAGTAGAAACTTGAAATTTAGCATATACACTCCCTCAATGAGTAGGAAAAATGCTTCTTTTTTTTTACCACCACCCCCAATAGATTTTAGAGGGGGGTTCAATTTTCAATCTGCTTAGTCACTCAATAGAAACCATCATGTTACCAACATCTTTTGGCAGCATGCTTGTTGGGGGTGATCAATGAATAAGTTACTTCTCTCTCCTTTTTGTTAGATCACTAAAAAGTCTTAATTTTCAAAAAACAAGCGGGCACAAACAAGGGATCAATTCAGCATAAACTTACATTGAAAATTGGACCCCCCCCCCTAAAAAAAAAAAATGTTTCTAGACATAAGGAGTAAATGTTGAAATTTTCAGCCCCTGTTAGCTATGGGCCCCTAGGCTTAAGTCTACTCAACCTTATAGTATAATCACAACCTGGTGTTGGCAGAGATATATGCTTTCTCCGACGATATTCCTTTTTTCTCTTTTGCCTTACGAAAGGACCGTTAGACAAAACCTCTTTTCTTAACTAGACTTTCTCTCCCCAGAATCTTCTTGTTTTGTTTCATATATAAACCAATTATTGCTTCACCAAAAAAACCCCAGAAGTTGTATTATTTTTCTTGAATTATTCTGTGCTGTTTCACTGTTGTTCTCTCCTCTGCAATTTGTATGTACACTGTTATGTTTTCCCACAGTAAATTCCTTATTTCCGTCTGGTAAGGGAATTTTTTTACCTTTGCCCCTCAATAACCATGACTGGCGTGTGTCTTAAAGTATTCATCCTTTGTATTCACGATAACAAATATCAAGGTAAAATTTTTAAAAGGCTTGTAGTCTGCCACCATTTTTCAACCCCTTTTATGAAAGAAATTTGATTCATTAATGACAATAAATTGAATCATACACAAAAGAAATCAATGGCAGACATTTTTTTTTCTAAAAATCATATTGATCTAAATCTGATTTAGAAATATTTCTGAAGAGAAATGCTTGTATTATTTGATTTTAAATGTTAATCTTTGATCTCGCATTGGGTCACCATTTTGATTTGCAATTAGATGAAAGAATCTGCCTTGTGGCCAATTCAAAACTGAATTTTGTTAATTCATAATTCAGTTAACTGATTTTCAAAGAATAAAATATTCGTGTTTCAAAAGTAATGTTGTATTTAAACAAATTCCCTGGAACTTTAAAAACTTGAATTTTTAGCAAACTTATAAGAAATTGTAAAGGTTTTTTGCTTTTATTGTTAGTTTCGTATGTGTGTCCTTTCTTTTAATTTGTTTAGTTATTTGTGTCAAAGGTTCTTTAAAATGATACAATTCAAGTAACGACTAGATTTTTCTATAGAGAAATCGATGTGTAGTTTTTAAAATAACAAATAATGATATACCCTAGTAGAGGTTGATGAATACAACTACCTAGGACAGGTAATAAAGTTAGAGAAAGACCATGACAGCGAAATAAAATAATGCATAACGATAGGTTGGAAAGCATTCAGTATGAATAGCAACATTTTGAAGAGTACCCTGCCAATGTGCTTAAAACTTAAAGTATACAACGGTTGCATAATACCAGCTATGACTTATGGATGCGAAACATGGAAATTAACAAAACGAGCTGAAAACCAACTTAGAATATCACAGAGAACCATGGAAAGAGGAATAACTCTAAGTGATAGAAAAAGATCAACATGGATCAGAGGGAGGACTAGAGTGAAGGATACACAAATAATTAAGCAGAAAAATGGAGATGGGCTGGTCACCTAGCAAGAAGAAATGACAAGTGATGGGGGGGGGGAAAGGCTAACGAATTGCTGCCCATGGGACAGTAAATGCAGTAGGAAAAGACCAGACAAAAGATGAAGGGACTAGATAGAAAAGTTTGCCGTAAGATGTGGCAGCGGTTAGCACAAGATAGGTTGTGATGGGAAAGGCCTTTGTCCAGCAGTGGACTTATAATGGCTGATAATGATACTCCATATTGAAACAAGTATGGTAGTAGCTGACAATGTTAGTTTCACTGCTTCCAGTAGCTTGCCAGCAATAGTCAATTTTTTCCTATTCTGACAGTGGGATCTCTCCCTTCCCTACCACTGAACTGGTTATTCCTTAGTTTTCAGAGGGAATTCCATCCTTCTTCCTCTTTTTTGCTTTGAGCATTTCCTTGCTTTGGTGAAAAAATATGAGTAGTAGTAATAATAATGATTATTATCCTGTCTGTTCCCACTTTTTCATTTTTGGGTTTGTTTGTTTCAAATAATTTCTAGCAGTATTGTGTTTCTATATTTTTATGGGTATTTTACGTGAGGTGTTTATTTCTGATTTTTTTGTCTATAAAAGCCCAAATGGCACAACAAAAAAACGAAATCAACTTCGTACTAACTGACAAGATCGATAACATTAAAGACGTCACCGTTATAAACAAAGTAGACATCAGAAGTGATTATAGAATGGTAGCATGCAGAACTAAATTTAACTTTAAGACTCAAAGGAATAAAATGATTCTTAAGAGATGCCCCAATAAGATAGAGATAGAGAATATTAGCAACTTCAGAGTCGAAATAGAGAACAGATTCCAGGTCTTGTGCAATACCGACAGTGACATAGAGGAAAAGAGTAATAGTCTGACAAATATAATTAAGGAAGCAGCAGAAATGGTAGGCAATACAAATACAGGGAAATGTAACAAAATACACCCAGATTGTGTTAACAGTAGCCATTGGAACTGGCCAGATTTGAAATCTGTGGTAAATTGCATACCTGACAAACTGGACAGGAGGGATCTTATGACCAGTAGCAGTTAAAAAGGGGCTAGTTTTGAAAATACAGCAGTTGGGATTGAGACCGGAAGCGGTTAGCAGTGTCCCAACCCGGGGGTGGGAGAGCCGGTTAGAAGCAGTGACCAGTTTGAGATTTGAATCTGGAGTGACAGGTCAGAGATGAAATGGCTTCTTCCACCTGGCTGGGTTGAACAGGCAGGAACCCTTGATTTTCATAGTAATAACTCTGAAAAGTGACCAACTCTTTTAGAAAACCAAATGCAACAGAATTTCCGTACCTCGATGAAATACGCAAACCAGCCCAGAAATGAACCTGTATATGCAAAAATAAAACCCCAGATTTCAAATTGAAGATCTGTGAATTTTGTCGTCTATTCTCTTCACACACGTGGGAGAGTTTTTCCTCCGAAATGAATTTACCTCCACAGAGAGATCAGCTCCTGTCAGCAGACCCAGACAGAGTGTCTAAAACTAATCAAACAGAAGAAATATAGAGATAGAAACAAAAGAGGACGAAAGCAAACTTAATAAATAAAAGAACAAGAGAAAAAAGAAAGCCTCTACTATCCTGTTTGTGTTTTTCTATCAGAAAGGGGAAGAGTTTAAAATACGCTCGATCCACCGACCTTATCGGCAAAAAACAGATGCTTGCACTAATGGATAAAGACTAAATTATCAAAAATAGGGACAAACTGACAAAGCTAATGGAAGAATGCTATGAAAATTTGTACACCTCCAAATTAGAAATAACACAAACTACTAATCCTATAGATACTAGTGATATACTAGACATAACAGTAGAAGTAATGTCCACATTACAAAATATGAAACTCGGTAAAGCCCCAGACAGGGATGGCATAACGACAGACCTTCTAGAAGATGCAGAAGGGACCCTGCACAAAGAACTAGCACAGCTATTCATACAATGCTTAAGAGAGAGAACAGTCCCAAAAAATAGTAATCCTACTCCACAAGAAAGGAGATAAGCACAACCTTGGTAACTACCACCCTATTACACTATTACCTAACATATATAAACTATTCACAAAAATAATCACAAACAGATTAACATGCACACTAGATGAAAACCAACACGAGCAAGCAGGCTTCAGAAGCAGCTACTCAACAATAAATCACCTACATGCAATAAATCAACTAATTGAAACATCCCTAGAATACAAGAAACCACTCTGTTTGGCCCTTGCATTTGACTTGGTAGAACACATGGCAGTCTTCAACGCAATGTATGAACAAGGCGTTAAGGAGAATTACATACAAATTATCCAAAACATATATGAAAACGACACTGTAATAATTATACTACATAAAGATATAAACAAGATAAAGGGAGTAAGACAGGGGGACACAATATCATCTAAACTATTCACAGCGAGCCTTAAAATCATCTTTCGGAAAACTGATTGGGAGGGAATGGGACTAAACATAGATGAAGAATACTTAAGCAACTTAAGATTTGCTGATGACACTGGAAGCATCCGAAGAATTACAAAACATGTTAACCGATCTAAATAGGGAAAGTAAAAAAAGTAGGCTTAAAGATGAACAGAATAAAGACAAAAGTAATGTTCAATGATAAAGACCATAAAGATAGGTGAGACTCTAGAAGAGGTTGATGAATACATCTATCTAGGACAGGTAATAAAGCTAGTGAAAGACCATGACTTTGAAATAAAATGACACATAATAGGTTGGAAAGCATTTGGTATGAATAGACATTCTGAAGAGTACCTTGCCAATGTGCGTTATGTATACAATGGCTGCATAATTAACCAAACATGCAGAAAACCAACTCAGAATAGTACAGAGAGCCATGGAAAGAGCAATGCTAGGGATAACTCTAAGAGATAGAAATGGATCAAAGAGAAGACTAGAGTGAAGGATATTATACAACTAATTAAGAAGCAAAAATGTAGATGGGCTGGCCACATAGCAAGAAGACATGACAATAGATGGGGAAAGAGACTAATCGATTGGTGCCCATGGGACAGTAAACGAGGTAGGAAAAGACCAGACACAAGATGGAGGGACAAGGTAGAAAGGTTTGCTGGTAAGACCTGGTTAGCTAAAGATAGGATGCCATGGGAAAGGCCTTTGTCCAGAAGTGAAAATATAATGGCTGATGATGATGATATATACACACACATGATTTAGAAAGGAATTTTCATGGTAATGCAACAATACTTTGTCTTACATACTAATATCATATTACCTAGTATAATGTGGCTGTTAACAACTGAAAACTGCTTTGTTATGTGAACAAATACTACATTTGGAAATGGTTTCTATGCTGTATGCATCTATTGTTAAATAAAGTTCCCACCTGAAAGATATGTACAGAAATAACTGTGTGCAGACTCCTTAAGAAATAAAAGCCTATAAAAGAGGAAGCATAACAGATACAGAAATTTCAATCTTGATAATTAAAAAAGAAAGCAATAAATTTATTTACATGGGTCTAGTTAGTCACTTAATAAAAACCATCATGTGACCAACGTTTTTTGGCAGAATGCTGTGTTGGAGGTGATCAATTAAACAAATTGGAAAAAGGGGTGGTCAATGAATAAGTCATTTATCTCACCTTTTGTTGGGCAGTGATCACTAAAAAAGTCTGAATCCTGCTGGACACAAACTAAGAGATCAATTTAGCATAAACTTTGATTGCAAATTGGACCCCCACTAAAACCTATTTAGGGGAAGAATTTTCAAAAAACAAAACCTTTTTTTCCTAGACATAATGAGTAAATCTTTAAATTTCCATCCCTCTAGCCCCATTGGTGCGCCCTCTATGCACAATACATACATAACTAGCCAGACAGACTAGCTGAAAAACTGATGAAACCTATTTTCACAGTTTTAGTTGATGGTTTCTAATAAGTAGCCGTAAAAAATAAAAAAGAAGTTAAATTCTAATTATATATATATAGTAAGTGGTCATAAGTATGTGGCACAATTCTGCATAGATATATTAATAGACCTCTGTTTTCAACTGAAGAAGGCTCAATATGTTAGAATGAATATTGTAGAAAAATATTTTATTTGTTCATAACAACCTGTACAGTTGGTTACATGAGAAATCGATCATCAGATGAACAACTAATGGCATTTACTTAATTTCTTATATAGATTCATTATTACTGGTAATAGTCTGTGCCTATCTGTTATTGGCTGCTTAGAATCACTTGGAAAATCACAAAGCATCTTTCAAAAACCCATATAGAAAAACAGATACTGCACTTTCAATTTACTACTGGAAGCTGAAAAATAATGAGAAGACACTCATGGTTATTTGGACACTACTAAAACGGGCAAAAATGTACAACACTTTAAATACCAGATGTAACCTGTGTCTAGAAGAAAAATTGCAAATTATAACATATAAGGATAGGAATGACCTGCTTAATTCTAGATATGAAATCTGCGTAAAATGTCGGCACAGACAAAATTTCTCACTATATTACAATAATAATAAATAATAGAGAGATGACCAACAGTAAGATAATAACAGCCCACAGAAATGAATATAAGATCATACATAAATAGATATAGGAAAACAATAACCCAGACTACGGAAGAGAGGAATAACTTTTAATAGTATTTAGTAGCCATGGTGGTGATTACTGATGGAGACGGTAATGACACTAATGAGTGGAGATGACAAACTTTTATCAACAAGAAAAATAGTAATAGGTCTGATGGTGATAATATTAATACAAATAACAACTAGACTAAGAATATAAATCATATTTAATAACAAAACATAAATATAGTATAGAAAGACTATGAAGAATAATTAGAGTTTAATTACGAAAAATAAGAAAATAAAATAATTTCACACAGGCCCGATATAACCCCCCAAAAAACAACAAAAAGATTAGAGATAGCAGGTCAGACAGGTCAATGCCTTTAACCCTTGTAAACGGCTGAGGGACAAATTGTAGACACCCAAAACAGAATTAACAAAGATAGGAAACAAAACAAGGGCAATAAAACTGTCAAGTATCCTGGAAAAAGAGAGGATTATTCAAAATGGATGACCATAGCAAAGCCACATGCAAATGTGAATGCCCACAAAAAAGCAAGACAGACATTGGACCATTCTAAGCAGCCAATAACGGATAGGCACAGACTATTACTATCAATAATGAATCTATATAAGAAATTAAGTAAATGTTATTAGCTGTTTATCTGATGATTGATTTCTCATGAAACCAACTGTACAGGTTGTTATGAACAAATAAAATATTTTTCTACTTATATATATATGTTCCGGTTGACACTGAATTGTTCCGGTTTTTGATGAAAAGGCATAAACTCCAAGAAGGAAAAATTGTAGTGCTGTTGAGATTTTAAATTCATCAAAGGAATTTATCAGATTTTTGTTGAATGTAGGTAAATATCTGTGTATGATATTGTATATAGATATCCGTTCAGATTGATTGAAATATTTTTATTTGTATTACTCATTCTTAGATTTAAATATAGTATGTAGTATATTATACTTTTATAATTGATAAAATATTTTTCATTTCTGCCGCTGTTGAAAGAGTATTTTCAATGATGAATAGCATCTAGTCTCAAGAAAGAGGTCTAATGAATGAATCAACAGTAAAAGGACTGTTGCATTGTAAACTCAATATTGACTTGGGTTGCATTGAGTTCTTTGAAAAAATAAAAAATAAAGATTTTTTGAAGAAAGTTCATTCAAGTAAAAAATATGAATGGTTAAAAAAAGTGTTCATTTTGATGTTCCTTGCCTTGCTGAATTTAAATAAATATTACAGATATAAACTACCAGTATTCATTTTTTATGACAGCACTTCTTTATTATATAAGTACTAGTACCCAAGGGTGGATCCAGGGGGTCTTCCAGGGACTTCTGGAAGACCCTCAGAATTTTTCTGAAAATTCTTATTTATCTTAATTTCAGTAGTTGATATGCCTTGAAACAGATTTTAGCCAATCTTGGATACATAATTATCAAAGTTTTCTGGCGGAGCATGCCCCCAGTCCCCCCTCCAATTTTGGATCACATACAAATCTTTTGAAACATGTTTTAAATAGACCTCTAGACAACACTTAATTTCAATAGCTGATATGCCCTGAAACACAATTTTAGCCAATCTTGAATACACAATTTTTGAAACTGTCCCAGTTTGAAGCTTTGAAATTATGGTAAGTATATGTATATATAATTAGGCAGCAATTTCTCTTTCAGGCAAGTTTCA
>VCCN01003932.1:217891-232088 GCA_006491835.1 Architeuthis dux
CCACCCGTCAAAAAAACATTATAAATAGTAGTTCACCTACCTCATTTCTACTGACAAATCTCATTAAATGTTAGTAGGGCCCCTCAAGGAGCCAAGTCCCCCCCAGGCCCCAAAATCGCTATCTACACCTGTTAATTATCTGATTTTGTAAAAATAATTGAATTCATCAAAATGTTGTTCTTTAATTATAGATGTTTAATTTTTTATCACTTCCCCTCTCTAATTCCCTACAGGATATTGCATGTATGAACTGGCATTTAAATAATGGCTCGAGTGGAAATAATCAAACCCTGCAGCCAAACACAATGCATTTGAGAGGATTTTCAATTATGTTTCATGATGAACAGAAAAGATAAAGTTTTAAAAGAATATTCATTGCCTTAAATGGACAAAGATTAAAAAGATAAACAAATTGTTTGAGCGCCATAACTGCATGAATAGATGATGATAGTTTTATCTAGCAGAAACCTGTCTCAAGGCAATATGTTAAACACACCCAATTATTTTATAAACAGATATAACTCTTATACGTTTGAATATTTAATATATTTGTTTAATTTTGAGCAACATTTTTATTAGTCCACATTTAGCTTTAAGTTTTCTATAATTTCTGTTGATTTTATTATATGTTTTTTTTATTATATTTCCCGGTAACAGTAAATTGTCCAATCATCTTAGGGCAGAAACGATAATGATGGCAAATTGTTCTCGACTTGAATGCCTTCAAGTCATTTTGTTTGGAATCAATAATGAAGTAGAAAATGGAGAATGAGGTGCAGAGCGGCTGAATGGTTATCAACATGGAGAATGAAAATGGGTAGCCGAGTTCAAACTGTCAGTTTGTGTTCTCTTCACACTAATGCCCTTGGGAAAGGTATGAATCCACCTCCCTGGCTACAGGTAAATAGAGGGACAGACTGGGCTCTCTAGTCAGGGTTGGAAAACCAGTTAGGAGACAGGCAAGTCTGATTCGAAAGCAGCCTGAAGAGTGCTGGGCTCCATCAGGCTATCTCGCCCTAGACATACCCTACTCAGCCGCATGACTAAGATCAAAGTGTAGTATCTGTTCGGTGTGTCCGAAGTTCAATCAACACCTGCCCGGGATTCGTCCCGGATGTTCAGGATTCATCCAGTGGCCAAATCCAGCCTGCTCTAATGTCCTCCTGACAGGGTGAGTCCCCAAGACTGCTGTCTGCATGGTCACGTGTGGGACTCCACCCTAAACTCGACCATGGGTTGACCTTGCTGTCATGGCAAGGTAAATAAATACTCGCCCTAGACACACTGTGATGATGCCTTACTGACCCTGCACAAGGTTACGAGATAGGTTAAGTAAAGATAGTTAGAAACTGAGTAACTCACACATCCAGGAAGTACTGATGAATCATCTAACCCCGCCTCCCCACCTGGGGCCCCAAGGCTGAACTTTAGTAAGGCTCCCCCTGCTGCCCCACCCTTCATTGAATAGAAGTTGTAATATAATGATATGAGACCAGTGCTCTTTGAGTTACTGCCCTTACCATATAACTCTCACCTGTAGAGACCACCAAACTTCCGGCAGTCACCTCGTGCTTAAAATAAAGTTGACCATCAGCCTTAACATTGTCTCGTTACTTATTGTGAATTTCTACATAATTACTAAATATTACAGAAGTGATATAAAGTCACGTTAAATAACTTATATAGTCATACTATGTCTAATATACTACTTGCTGCAGTACAATGTCCTAAAAGCATTACATCTAAATGTTTATACATTTTAGGAGCCTCATTTAGAAAACAAAACAGGATTTTTAATATTCCAGTTATGAACAAAAATATATGCAAAAGTACTGAAATAGCATCCAAAATTCTTACATGTACACTCAATAAAACCATTTTTTCCCCCTCAGGCCCGAGGCTTTAACCTACTCAGTCAAATGGTTATGTTTAGATCCTCATTTAGACACCAAAATAAGATTTGTAATCTTCCAGATATGAAAAGTAAAACTACTGAAGTAACTCAAGCATACACTCAATTAAAGCATTTTGTGTGCACACAAACCAATTTTTTGCTCTCACCCCCACCCTTCCGGGCCAACTCAGCCTAATGGTTAAGCCTCCACTGCCATGAAGAAAAGAGGAATTATTCTTACACACTGAGTAACCAAACCTTTCAGGGAGTTTCATAGCATTGATCGTGCTGCTAGTGAGAAAGAGAATGAACAGGTCTAATCAGGGTCATAGCTGAGGGGGGGGTGGTGGTGTTGTTGAGATATTAAAATGGCCGCGATAGAGGGGGGGGGGCCTAAAAGCTTTATGAATAGTAGTTTAACTAATGCATTTCTACTAACATTATACAATGTCTGTATCCCCCTGGTTGGGAACCACTGCACTAAATGTTGGAGCGGGGTCCCCTGAAGGAGCCAGGACCCCCAAATCTCCAGCCACACCCTTGGGTTAAATCAGTGGTGACCTAGGTGATCAACTGCCCCAGGAGTAAATGTTTAAATTTTCAGCCCTATAGCTCAAAAACTGAAAAAACCTATGTTGACGGTTAGTGACGGTTTCTAATATTGAAACCCACTTAATAGGACCAATGGTTATTAGGACCCACTGCATACTATGAATAAATGCAGAGTATTTAAGCTTCAAAATAAAAAATGTGCATTGTAACTCTAAAAATAACGAAAATAACTTTTTTTTATAATGATTTATTGGGCACTTATCATGCACGGCCAGTCATATTTACTTGCTATTGTAGCCAGCAGCTAAATGAGTTAATATGACTTGCAATATCTAGAGAAAGTGATTTGCTAAAGTAGGGATTCAGATTCAGAGCCATATCAAAATTGTGCCAAGAGCTAGTCATGTAAATTCTACTATTGGTTTATATAATAAAAGATATTAAAACGACACATAACGATAAGTTGGAAAGCATTTGGTATGAACAGACACATTCTGAAGAGCACCTTGCCAATGTGCTTAAAGTGTAAAGTATACAATGCTTGCATAATAACAGCCATGACTTATGGATGCGAAACATGGAAATTAACAAAATGAGCTGAAAACCAATAACTCAGAATAGCACAGGGAACCTTGGAAAGAGCAATGTTAGGCATAACTCTAAGAGATAGAAATGGATCAGAGGGAGGACTAGAGTGAAGGATATTATACGATTAAGCAGTAAAAATGGAGATGGACTGGTCCCCTAGCAAGAAGAGATGATAATAGATGGGGGAAAAGACTAACCGATTGGTGCCCATGGGGCTGTAAACACAGTAGGAAAAGACCAAACACAAGATGGAGGGACGAGATAGAAAAGTTTGCTGGTAGGACGTGGCAGAGTTTAGCACAAGATAGGTTGACATGGAAGGAGATAGGAAAGGCCTTTGTCCAGCAGTGGACTTATAATGGCTGATGATTTATTCATTTGTTCCAATCTATTTGAGCCAAGAAACCCAACCCAAATATGTCTGAAGATATGTCTGAAAAATATCAAGTCATTTTGAATATCTCAAGAACCTATTGTGCAGCCTTGTTATGACTTAGGAACAGAAACTCTCCTGTGGGGTTACTCAGTCAGTAATAAGACGCCATTGAGTGAGCTTGTGTATTGTGTCACTGTCGCATTCACAATGTCTGCACTTCTTCTGCAGTGTTTTTAGGCAGAACATTGCATCACTTGGGTCTGTCAACTCCCCCACCCTTCCATCCAACAGTCCAGAATTAGCTCCACATGACTTCTGACATGGATGAGATTAAGGAGATTGTGGTGAGGCAGCTGATGGCGATCCTGAAAAAGGATTTTGCAAACGGTTTTGAAAAGTGGAAGGGCATCGTGATAAATGTGTGAGGTCCCAAGGGGAGTATTTTGAAGGGGACTAAGGCAAATTTTTTGTTAGTAATAAATGGCTGGATGCTTTCCAGAGAGACCTTGTACAATGGATGTGTTGTAGATTTTACTTTCACTCGACTTTTCATTTTGGAGATTTGTGGGTGGGGGATGGGAGGGTGTCAAAATTAGCATCTCTGATATAAACTTGTAGTAAATGATCTCACTATGCAATGAACAGTAATTTGGCTTTTAGCCATTTGTTCTAATCATGAGACATGCTTACATTTGATTAGACCAGTGATTTTCAACCTTTTTCATATCGCAGCATTATTATAATGTGTTCATGAGTTAAAAAAACTAATAATTTATTAATTTTATTGCCATGTGGAATACCTTCTGTGGCGATCCTATTAATCATCCTAGGAGTAGACCGATCATTACACTACGCTCAATAATGGAAATCAAAGGCTCCCCCTGCCCCATAACCTTCTGTCTGGCCTGGCTGCGAGCAACAAGAAATGAATGGATGGAACAAATCTTTATTGACATTGTGGTGGATAATGTGTTCTCTCTGCTATCTCCTAGCAAACCTTGTTTATCAAACCAATGAGATGGAAGGGAAAGTAATTTAGATTATTGAAGACATCGCTCACCCTTGACATAATGTCTCAATGTTAGCAAGTTAATTACTAAAGCCACTGTCACTTTAAGCAGGCTCATGCAAAGCTGGTAATAGGCCCAGGCCAGATGGGAAATGTAGGCCCCATCTTAAACTGCTCATTAAGTGATTTTTGTAATCAGTTTTGCATACATATGATTTATGTATGGGTATGTACATGTAGTTTACATGGTGTACTTACAAGCTAAAAGAAAGAAAAAAAAATGGTAATGACAAGAATTCTATTCAAATGTATATAAAACAGGTCTGGTTAGTCACTCAATAGAAAATGTCACTTGATCAATGAATAAGTTACATCTTTCGCAAATTGTTGGGCAATGATCACAAAAAAAAATTCTGAATTTTCAAAAAACAAACATGAATGCTGCCTGACTCAAACTATGGGTCAAATTTAGCATGAACTTACATTGCAAATGTTCAATTTGCAATGTAAGTTCATGCTAAATTTGTCCCATAAAAACCTACTTAGTGGGGTAATTTTGAAAAAAATCTTTTTTCTAGATATAAGGAGTAAATGTTAAAATTTGCAGCCTGTACGCATGATGCATACATAGGTTTCTTCAGTTAAGCTGATCCGGCGTGCTGGCTATGTTGACAGTTTTGGTTGACAGTTTCTAATAGAGTACAGTACTGTAATAAGAAACAGTAAATACAAAAGTACATTCATGTTTATTAATCACTGCTACCCACAACACTGGTTTAAATACTGTTGCCGGGTTTAGGTTATTCATGTGTTCAGACATTTATATGTATCTATGTATCTGGACTTTGCTCAGCCCTAAACGTACAGAGTAGAAACTTAAAATTTTGCGCACACACTCCCTCCAATGAATAGGGAAAATAGGGTTTTAGAGGGAGGTTCAATATGCAATGCAACTTTTTAATTGATCACTCCCAACACAGCATATTCAGTGAGGCGAAACATGTATTTGGGCACTTACAAAATATTCATTTAATATACTTCCGATGCTCACATTTACTTTAAATTCACACATCATACCTTTAAGTATTGCTGGAACATTACAAAAGTTTCTATGCAGGTACAGAAAGGTCTGCATTCCTTCTTAAATAACATTTTTATGATGAATTTTTAACAGTGTCTGAAAAAAAACTTTTCCACTGTCACTTTTGTTTATATTTTATTCTGCATTGTATGTTTAGAAATATGTTTTTCTTTTCTTAGTAATTCTTAATTTTATATCAAAATACATCACCTGTGTAAATTTAAAGTAAATGTGAGCATCAGAAGTATATTAAATGAATATTTTGTAAGTGTCCAAATACTTGTTTCGCCTTACTGTATGGGTGGCGGTGATTCATAATTTCCCTTGGAATGCTAGTTCTGTATTTCATCTGTATTGATCTTTTAAGAAGTGCTAAGGGGTCCCCCATGACTCTCTTTACCAAAGGGTCCCCTTTTGTCTCTACCAGGGGGAGTAGGCACATTCCAACTGGCCCCCACCCACACACCTCTGTTCTGGCCTGCACTGAACCAATGAGAGATGGAAAGGAAAGTAATTTAGATTATTGAAGACAGCGCTCACCCTTGACATAATGTCTCAATGTTAATAAGTTAATTACTGAAGCCACTGTCACTTTAAGCAGGCTCGTGCAAAGCTGGTAATAAGTCTGTAGTCGTAATCTAACACTAACTAAACACAGAAAAATCAAAAGATACCCACCACAGACTGGTTTAAACACTGTTGCTGGGTTTAGGTTATTCATGTGTTCTGACATTTATACAGTGGCAAGCAAAAGTGTTCGACCCCTTGGAATTTTTCATATTTTCTTGCATTACAACCTGTAATCTAAATGGATTTTTTAAAAAATTATGCCTACACCTACACAAAATAGTCGAAATTGGTGAGGTGAAACTTTTGAAAATTCTTGTTTTAAAGATTTTTAAAGAATAAAAAACTGAAAAGTGGTGCATGACTAAGTATTCGACCCCTTTGCTATAAAGCCCCTAAATAAGATCAGATGCAACAAATAACCTTCACAAGTCATATAATTAGTTAGATTGCACACAGGTGGACTTTATTTGAGTGTCACAGGGTTGGGTCATAGAAAAAATCCCAAACTTTGAACATCCCATGGAGCACTATTAAATCCATTATTACAAAATGGAAAGACTATGACACACCAATAAATCTGCCAAGTGAGGGCCGCTCACCAAAACTCATGGACCCATTAAGGAGGGCATTAATCAGAGAGGCAACAAAGAGATCAAATATAACCTTAAAGGAGCTGGAAAGTTCCACTGTGGAGATTGGTGTACCTGTCCATAGTGTTTAGCCATCTTGGTCCGCAGGAGGAAAATCCTGAACTTGGAGAAAAAGACTCAAAACTTGTTTATAAAAATATGAGGATATATTTTTATTTTATAAGATACATTGTGTTGTGGTGGAGAATGAAGAGGGGGAGATAAACAATGAGAGCCAACAGACTGTTCTTAACAGGGTCATTGGTCTTGTGTTTTCCCAGGCATTGATGGTATGTCTCTGTGAAGGCGTCTGGCATCTCTCTTGCTTTTATGGGGTTTCGAACACCCACACTGATTTTCCAGCCCACCATCTGCAGTATGGGTCAATATCCTATTTATGACTTTTCAACCCTGGTCTGACTTCCGGTTCCTGACACCTTGCAGCACAGGGTTTTAGTCAATATCCTGTTTAACTTTCAACACCTGTGGGGGGTCAAATCAGTGACCTCCACCTACAGCTGCCTAAATATCCAACACTTTGGACTACATGAAGTGTTAAACAACAGTTGCACACAAAAGTATTTGACCACCTTGGCATTTTTCCTATTTTGTTGCATTACAACCTGTAATGAAAATAGACTGTTACAATTTTGTATGTGGACTGGTTGCCTTCCTAAGGATAGAAAACCCAGTCTAGGAAATGGATAACTCTGATTCCAAACCAGGGAGTGGAGCCCCCTTAAGGCAGATGGATGCCAACTTTGACATCCTTCTGGCAGCTCCTTCAGCCAAGCTAATGCCAAAGGTATTATGCTCCGTTTTCCTTTGGATAACATCAGCAAGGCTGAGAGGGGGATCCTGTTGACCGGGGATCCTAGGATCTCCATACACTGGAGAGGTCATTCCATTGTCTATCAGGACAGAAGGAGGCCTTATTCTGGTTAACCACATTTGCTCATTGTGGTGGATAATCTGTTCTCTCTGATATCTCCTAGCAAACTTTGTTCCTTGATATAATAGATCATTGAACTAATGAGATAGAAGGGAAAGTAGTTTAGATTATTGAAGACAGCGCTTATCCTTGACCTTGACCTAATGACTAAAGCCACTGTCACTTTTAAGAATGTCCGTGATGTGATTTTCAGCCAATAATATCTTTCTTCTTTTACTGGTATTAGTTTGTCTGGTTCCAGTAAAAGAGGCAAGAAGGACT
Organism: Architeuthis dux; assembly: GCA_006491835.1. NCBI lineage: Eukaryota > Metazoa > Mollusca > Cephalopoda > Oegopsida > Architeuthidae > Architeuthis > Architeuthis dux. Next base: position 225,804 of record VCCN01003932.1, read on the forward strand.
TATTGCCAGACATTCTTAACTCTTAAATTCTAAATCAAGAAAAATAACTTCTGATCAAAATTACTTCCCTTGCACTTTTAGGTAATTTAATTTTTTTTAATTCAATTCAGTTCACAAAACAGTTACATTTTTAAAAAATTCTGTCCATTAAGGAGATCCACTGTCAATTACAAGCAGTTCATGATTCTAAAACTTAGAGGCTATCTTACTTGTATCACTTTGTCTGGTTCACCACCTATAGGCAGACTGGGCACTCTAGCCTTGGGAAGGCAACCAGGGAGTGGAGCCCCCTGGACTACATCAGGACTTCATACCTTGGGTGAGGGGGTTTGAAAGTTGGAATCTAATAGTCAATAAAGGATAATGGTGTAGTATAATTGTTTTGTACAAGCACAACTTAATGTACCCTTATTAAGAGACTGTATTACTATTCACTGGTGTTCACTCCATTCTGTCACCCCAGGGTCAGGTCAGGCCTCTCTGACAAAGTGCACCATCTGACATCTGGATCATACTTGCTTACACTACAAATTGCGGGTGGAATGCCTATCATGTAATATATATATATATATGAGACATGGGCATCCACTGGATCAGGCCTTTTCAGCTAGGATGAGGTGGTTTGAAAATTGAAACCTTATAGTCAATAAAGGATAATGGTGCAGTACAGCTGTTTTATGTAACCCCAACTTAATATTCCCATTGGTCAGGCCTTCTCAGCTAGGGCGAGGGGCTTTGAAAGTTGGAGCCTTATAGTCAATAAAGCATAATGGTGCTGTAGAATTGTTTTAAGTAATCTCGACTTAATGTTCCCATATAAAAAGATGGTATTATTCTTCACTGGTAACAGGGTTGCCACTAAGATATATTCCGAATATCTTCTGCCCCCCCACCCAACCTGGACAAGTGGGTGACCGCTTGGGAATACTAGGTGCCATTAGTGAGAATAGTGAAGTGTGTTACTTCAGTGCTTGTCACCTCTAATTTTTTCCCCCACAGATTGTAAGCGGAGACAAAAGAAACTTTTGTTATGGGAAACCTTGGCAGTGTAAGGGAACTATCTAACTTTCTTTTCCTTTCTAGGCTCCTGGCAATTCTTTCTTTTAACGATCTGTTTGTCTCTCTTCTCGTCACTTCTTTTGTCTTCATTTTATTGCAGAGCTGACACGGATATTACTCCTGTTTCAAGTGTCGTTTCATCAATTGCGATGTAATCGGGTAACACGGCCAGACACTTTGAGTTGATTACGTAGAATAGAACCACAAGTGGAAACTGAATTATACATCAGCCGACTCGATGGACAATTCCTGGAGGATGGCCGCTTCACAAAAGAGTCAATAGTGACAATGTGAATAAGATAGGACCAGATCAAAGAAAAGAAATAAATAAAATTTCTCAAGTGCAAACAGAATCATTGTCTACCAAGTGTTTCTTTTTACACTTCCTCTCTAACGGTTCTCAAACTGTGTGCCACAACTATTTCCCAAGTGTGCTGTATAAATATTTCAAAATATGCAAACGTGTATTTCGAGCTTTGAGTGCGTCCAGTGTGGGTATTATGTCACACTTCAACCCCAGAAATGCCAATCTAGTGGTTTTATCACTAGATTTTGTGAGACCCTTTTGTCTTCATTTTGCTGCCAAGGATATTCCTTCTGTTTCAAGCGTTGTTTTATCAATTGCGATGTAATCAGGCAATGCATCCAGACACTTTGAGTTGATGTGGAAACTGAATAATGGAGTGGTTCTCAAACTGTGTGCCATGACACAATAGCGTACTGCAACTATCTTCCAAATGTGCTGCCTAAACTTTTCCAAAAACACAAACATGTATTTCGAGCTTTGAACGTGTCCAGTGCGGGTATTATGTCTGTCCCACTTCAGTCACAGAAATGCCAATTTAGTGGTTTTATCACTAGATTTTGTGAGATCCTTTTTGTTAAGTAAGTATTCTGTGTTATTCCCCTTAGGCAGGAGAGTGCTTATCAACTTCTGGTAAGGGGGGGGTGCTGTTTTACGTTCTGGTGAACGAGCAGCCATATTGTTTTTAGGAGATCGGAGTAGAGGCACATGTGTGTCGTTGACCGCGGTCATTGTAAATATGTATGAATAAAGGATCTATGTGAGTATATCTTTTATTAGCATTTTGAATCTGTTAATATCTGTCATTATACCAACCTTACACTTTTGTCTTCATTTTATTGCAGAGCTGCCATGGATATTCCTTCTGTTTCAAGGGTTGTTGTATCAATTGCGATGTAATCAGACAACACAGCCAGACACTTTGAGTTGACGTGAAAACTGAATAATACATCAGCCATCCTGATTGACAATTCCTGGAGGATGGCCGATTGACAAAAGACTCAATAATGTCACCATCAGTAAGATAAGACGAGATCAAAGAAAAGCAAGAAATAAAGTTTCTCAACAAAACAAGGTGCAAACTTACTCTTCACCACTTTCTGTTAAGTTAAAGTATATGTGTCCATTACAAAATAAAAGCGCTGACTCACAGCAGGGTTGGTATTTTTTAAGACTAGAATTGGGTAAATTTAGTACTGAACAAAGCTATTTGGTACTGAAGGAAAATTTACAAAAGATACACATGAATATGATACAACATAAATACATGAACAATACATTAAAGAATGTAATTTAATCCATTTTTCCCTGCAAGCTTAGTCTGATAGTTTTGAAGTTATTATTTTGGTACTGAAGTTACCTAATTTGGTCCGATGATGAATTTTGAGTTATCTGATTATTTTGGTACTGAAGCTACTTAATTTTGTCTGATGATGGATTTTAAGTTATTTTATTATTTTTCAACAAACAAGAAAATACATTTTTGTTAATTGTCTTTGTAGTCCTAGTAATATTTGAGGTGTTGTTTCTGATGGTACAAGTGAATGCAAATTAATGAATAGGCTTTCTAGGAGTTTGTGTATGTCATTGCACATTCACTGCTAAATTAAAATCTAGTAATAGACATTTTGAAGAGCACCTTGCCAATGTGCTAAAAGTGTAAAGTATACAACGGTTGCATAATACCAGCTATAACTTACAGATGCGAAACTTGGAAATCTATCTATGACAGGTAATAAAGAAAGACCATGACAGCGAAATATAATGATAGGTTGGAAAGTATTCGGTATGAATAGAGACATTTTGAAAAGCTTCTTGTCGATGTGTATAAAGTATACAACAGCTGCATAATACCAGCCATGACTTATGGATGCAAAACATGGAAATTAACAAAACAAACTGAGAACCAACTTAGAATAGCACAGAGAGCCATGGAAAGAGCAATTCTAGGAATAACTCTAAAACAACTTGGATCAGAGGGAGGACTAGTGTGAAAGATATTATACAATTAAGCAGCAAAAATGGAGATGGGCTGGCTACCTAGCAATAAGAGATGACAATAGATGGAAAAGATTAACCAATTGGTGCCCATGGGACAGTAAATGCTGTAGGAAAAGACAAGATAGAGGGACGAGATAAAGTTTGCCAGTAAGACATGGCAGAGGTTAGCACAAGATAGGTTGTCATGGAAGTTTTATATTGTTCCAGCACATGAACCTCACCCACTTGGCTGTCTTTACCTCAGTCAAATCAAACATAAGTGATGGATAAAAGTGACTATATATGAGGACCCGTCAGCCACATGCAAATATTGTAGCCACAAAGACAACCTAATCGGCACCAATGTGGTCTGCAAGCTTTGCAAAGTAGACTTGTGCTTGAACAAAGACAGAAACTGTTTGGAAGCATACAACACCCCAGTAGAATAGCCTGTTTTTGGCCCAAGCAATAGAATTTTCAAAACAACCTGGTGTTATCTTTTGGTCAATATCAATTTTTTGGTATCTATTCATTAGATTGAAGGTTATTCTTTAATTCTATGTTTTATTTAACTTTCTACTTTAATTTTTAATATTTTCCATTTTGAATCTTTTTCCTATGACAAAAGTATATGTGCACACTAAATGTATGTACAAATGTAAACTTGAAATTGTTTCAAGATAATTTTGGCACATCCTTTCTCTCATGGCTAATAAAACTGTATTGGCATCTTTTAATATAATACAAGTATGATTGCATTCTATGAAGTAACGGATTATCTAGTCAAAATTGGCACCCCTGCGGAGAGCTCAAGCAGCATCCTCTGGTAAAGTGACAGATACTGATATCATTTTGATGAATTAGGTTTTGGGGCTTGGAGAAATGCACTAAGGGTGTCACGTGGCCGGCTAAGATGTTTTCTTTTAGTCTAAATTTAAAATTTAGTTAGAAATCAAAATCTAGAGAAGACGGTCCGTTTTCTTCGGCGAGCAAATCCTGACCCTTGGGCATCTGCCGGGGTTGAATTTAATTGACCATAGCTAAGTGAGAAAGAGAAGGTATAACCACAGTGTAGATTAGAAAGTCACCCAGCCACTATGTTTTGGTGGCGATCAACCGAACTGGAACTAAATAGAAAGAAAGAGGGAGACATTGACTGCAGACACGGGAAGGTGTTAGATTGTCCATCTGCCATGCGTAAGTAGATAAATCATTCTTTTCCCACCACAAACATGTTTTTTTTTGACAGAGTCATTCATTCTCGCCACAGCATAGAATTCGCTGCAATGAATCTAACAAGAAATCAAGCAACGGAAGATACCAACAACAAAAAGGTATGTCTTATAATCCCTCCCCTCTTTCGTGTGTACAAATGTTTTGTGTTTACCAACACAACCACTTTTTGAACAAGCATGTTGTATATTTGTTTCCTCTGTTCTCCAGCCAGCTGTTTGAATCACAACAAACTTTCTGTTATTCGAGCGTACACACCGAATATCCATGACTATGGTACACATGGTTGTCACTAGTTTACTGGATAGATTTTTATTATTCCCTATACCATTTATTTCTGTTGAATATTATGAGGAAAAGTTTTCCCTTTTACTGCTTTGATCACTATGTACATACAATGATGAGGCCAAACATTATGACCACCATATTGTGTTGTTCATGTGTGCCTGCAAGGGTTTCCTCTGGGATCTGGTGCCAGGATGCTAACAGCAGGTCCTTTAACTTTAACCTTTACATAGTAGAGGTTCTGCAGAATGAAATTGCTGGTCTAACACAACCCATAAGTGCTCAATAGGATTGAGATCTGGGGAGTTTGGTGGCCAGGGCAACATAATGACGTCTTCTTCATGTTCCTGAAACCATTTCCATACACAGCCCTGTCGGCTGGGGCCTAGACTGCATCCCCTGCAGAGGGGTAGAACACCTCCAACCAGGGTTCACCTGTTCTTTCACCAAAGTCACAAGACTATTTTTAAAACTGGTTTCGGCATTAAATAACCCATCAAGGGTTGATATGCCGCTAAATCAATCAATCATTTCCATACAATTTGTGTATTGTCTTGCTGAAAGATGCCACTGCCATCATAGAAGACTGTTATCACAAAGGGGTGTACAATATGACCTTTATCAAAGTCACTAAAATCTTTCTTCTTGACCATAACTGTGGCATTCAACACATCAAAATGAAGTACCTGAGGCTGGCTTACCTGCTTATATGCCTCTGAACATAATGCGTGCACCTTTTGATCAATGTGCGTACATACACATCGAATTAACACATAAGTTTGTTCAGCCATTTCTACGCACATACATTTGGCCAAATTCAGCATACAAACTCCACCAAGGAATATTCAGTACTGATCGGTAAACAATATTCATCAACTTCTACAACAAACTTTTCAGGACTCTTATTACATATTCTTCAGATAAATAGTGAGAACACTTTCCTTCCTCAGTCTTCAACAGTAAAGAGAACTTTATTGATCTATTCTTGTGCACTTTCTAATAAATATCTCTTGCTAGGTTAAATTGCATCTGCACTTTTTCATTATTGCATGCACTAGTGAATATTTACTCTTTTATGCACAGTTGTTACAAAGTAGTAGCTGTCATTTTTGTCACTGTTATGGCTCATTAGTGTATGAAGCAACTTTTTCAAATCTTCGATCCCAGGTTTCAGTCATCTTTAATGTGCATTTATTATTTTGAGTTTAAACTGACAGACAAATATTAAATATCTGTAATAAGAAAAGTGAGACTTACATTTTCTTTGGCTTCTTCGTTAAAATACTTTTCGATGAAAAGACGACCAACAGCGTTACCCATATTTTCTTTAGTAAACATTATACAGTCCCGCCACCGAGGAGTATCAGCTTGTTTGCCAAAAACTTTCTGTTGAGAAAAAACAAATATCTTTTAAAAACAAAGCA